>CAEGAE010060237.1:0-33892 GCA_903067095.1 Girardinus metallicus
CACAGAGCTGGATAGCACGTACTTTTTCTAGTTTTATGTAATAGTTGCATTACTGTAGAGCTGCAAGTAATGATTGTGTTGGAGCTATTTTCTTTATTTCTTTATTCATTTGAATTTTGTTAGTTTATTCTTAAATTAGTATTTTTTGTATCATTTAGAGAGTTTATTTATAGGTTAATAATTGTTGAATTTGTGTATTTATTTTTGTTGTTTTATTATTTTTCTTATTTATTTACTTAATTATGTAAAACAGGAAGAAAAGTGGGCGGTCCACTTTCTATAAATGTAGGAGCCTGGTAAGGACCATCAGGCATTTGGGTTAGGGGCCTATGGTTTTTTACCAGTGCAAGAGAGTTGTGGAACAATGGAAAGTTTTAACTCTGTAATTGTTGCAAAATTATAGGAAATAAATCAACTGAACAATCTACAAGTTTGGACTTAAAAGCTTCTTTTGCCTGCGTTATGAAACGTGACCCCAGTGCCTGAATAGTGGCTCATTGGAACTTTATTGGATGTTTGGTTTGACAAACAATCGCCACTACACTCTCATCTCAAGCAGATAAACTTAATGGCAATGAGTCAGAGAAAACTAAGGCTGCTTCTCACCGTCCTTTCAATTGTTTCCTGGTTGCATTCCGACAGAAACATCAACAATAGCAAAAGTGAGCGACTCTGATGGATTCATATTCAATAATAAGACAATAGAAGCCTAAAGGCATCATCAATCTGTTAGAAACTAAGCGTCCTGCCATCCTACACTCTGTCACTATATGTTGCACTGTGAGATAAGTGTGTATCTCACCCACAGCAGCAGCTGGAGGAGGGGCCCTCAGCCTGGCCCTCCACTCTCCATCTGTTCACTGGGGGGTCATTACTGACGCAGATCATAATTAGTTGAATCAATGTGAACACTGAGGGCCGATCTGCTGCTCACCTATCTTATTAGCAGAGCATTAAATCAGCCCGGTGTTCTTCAACACAATTAAACACAAACAGAAATGATTCATTGTTAGAACAGAGGAGAGTGAAAAAAATGAAACTCAAAAGTTAAATATGCAGGAAAGAATAAAGTGTAAATTCTAAAAATATTTACAGCACAGATTGGTTTTCCACCTCTGGAAAAGATGCATAGATAAATTTATACAAGATAAATTCATCTTTTACTATTGCAGCACAAAATCAGACATTCAACCTCTATTTAGAATACATTCTGAATGCTTCTAATCGCTAGGTAAAGGTAAGGCCGAAATTATTAATATGCATATCAGATTTAAGTTTTACTTATTCAACCAAGACGTTAATTTTAGATTTAGATTGTAAAACAGGATTATCTGAAAATACAATAAAGCATCATAATATGGATGTCAGTTTGGTCAGAGATCATTTCTGGTGTTTTTTCATATGTTTTCTTACGAAAATGTCATTTTTAAAATCATTTATAACCTTTTTCAATAGTTGGAAATTGGAATTACAATTGGAAAACATGTTGTGACGTTGCAGTAACAAAACTCTCCATGGAATTACTGAGCAGATTTGCGCAAGTTCCTGCAGGCGTTTTATCATTTCTGATTGCTGTTGAGCTCTGAGGCTTCAGGTTGGAAGGCCTGTTTGCCATCACCCTAATCTTGAGATTGTTCGACTTTAAATGACTGACTCCAGTATCTCTGGAGTCAGACGCCAGACTCACTGCAGCGCTGCAAGAGGCGCAGATAGAATTGATCTGAAGTTTATTTAAAGTCTTTAGTGTTTAGATTTCTTTCAACAAAGATACTTGAAACTTAACTTGGACGTTTGATTTCTGAACATGTCTGATCACGTGCTAAACATTTAACCATTTACAAGCTCCAACATGGCTGCAAACAGAGTTACTGCATCAGCCTTTCAGTAACCGCATGAGCACCAACAGTAATTTTAAGCATCAATGATTTAACTATAGGCGTGGAACAGTAAATGTGCCCCTCTGGAGGGCAGGCGTCTACCTAAACGAGTCTTTCAGCGGATATTTAGAGATTTTATTGTGGGGAACATAAAGAATATGAGAAACACGTAGTAGATATAACCAGATAACGGAAAAAAACTGAAGATCGACCTAACAAAAGAATCTGTACTGTAAATGTCAAAAGATAAAAAGGGGATTTGTGGAAAGTGCGTGGTGGTAGGAGGAGGGGAGCAGTGGGAGGTCAGCATGAGAGGATCTGAGCTGTTCTAGATGGCTGAAGATCAGAGAACACAGCTTCAGGCTGGAGACGCCAGCAAGTCGTAGAACAACGTGAATCCTTGCTGTCGGGCCTAGCTGAACAGTAATCTGGTTTGGTCTGCTGTGCTGCTTCCAATGTCCTCTGCCTGGTTTGGAGACGGAGTCTGAGAGCAGATTTCAATGCTAAATATGTTTCTATGGATCCAAACGGTAACTCAGCTCCCTTTGCTTTTGACAGACCCCTGGATTAACTCACACAGTCCAGTAACTCAGTGACAGTAGATCTACGTACATCAAGACGTAGATTCTGCTAGATGGACTGTGTCATGGTTAGTCTGAAACCAGAGCTTGTAAGGACACAGTGGTTTTATTGTTCACAGTACAGGAGCCTCCTGGTGAGGCCTCAGGACCAGGAGCCTCCTGGTGAGGCCTCAGGACCAGGAGCCTCCTGGTGAGACCTGAGGACCAGGAGCCTCCTGGTGAGACCTGAGGACCAGGAGCCTCCTGGTGAGACCTCAGGACCAGGAGCCTCCTGGTGAGGCCTGAGGACCAGGAGCCTCCTGGTGAGACCTGAGGACCAGGAGTCTCCTGGAACCGCAGGATCTGTATGGTGCAGGTGACTCCGGGTGAAACGCAGAAACAACCGGCCAGGTGATCAGAGCCTTCTGTCATTGTGCCACAAATCAAACGACCCAAAATGCAGGAAGGAGGTGGGCAGATTACTTAAAGTTGGCAGTAGTATATTTTTAATGTGTAATGTAATGTTTCAGTTGTTGACTGTGTGTTCTACGACTTTGTATTTTTGTGTTCTTATCAAGTGAAGCACTTTGAACTGCCTTGTGATGAAATGTGTTTGCAAATAAGCTTGACTGATTGGTTGTAAGTATATAAAATTAACTTATTTTTAGCTTAACATCATGTTATAATGTTATTTCCTCAACAAAAACATACCAGGAATGTTACCTTGATTCGTGCATGTTTGAGAAATCCCCAAATCTCCCATGGCAACCATTCTGGGGTGTCTAAACACCAATTCTCACCAAGCACCACCTTTTACACACATCTCTTCCTTCGGGTTTCATCCTCCAGCCGAACTTCCACCTCACAGAACACCACCCCACCTACACCACCCATCTCCTCCCGACTAGTGGCAGCAGCAATCAGCAAACACCTGCTGAGCTCATCATACAAATTACTTCTCAGTTCATAAAAACGTTG
Organism: Girardinus metallicus; assembly: GCA_903067095.1. Lineage (NCBI taxonomy): Eukaryota > Metazoa > Chordata > Actinopteri > Cyprinodontiformes > Poeciliidae > Girardinus > Girardinus metallicus. Next base: position 3,416 of record CAEGAE010060237.1, read on the forward strand.
TTGGAAAGAGCTTCTTAAGAAGACAGAGGGCCAATATCAAGGCTTTAAGTTGTTTGATGTATTCTGCATCACATAGTCATGATCGAGAGAACCCACCATGCACAGGGAGAACATGCAAACTCCATGCAGAAAGACCCCGGGCCGGGAATTGAACCCAGGACCTTCTTGCTGCAAGGCAACAGTGCTACTTACTGCTCCACTGTGCAGCCCTGTATAAAACAACTGAAGTGTATTCTTTACAGCGTTCTGCTGAAGCTCTTCTCTGTTTCCTCACCATGCTGCCACATCCTGCATTATTCTAGAAAGTTCTTCCATCCTCCCCTGCTGTTCCCTCACTCACACTGCGAGTCACACAAACATAATATCATCTCATTTCTGGATCATCTGTCTGCTGCCCTCCTCCACCTGAGCTCCTTACTGAATACTCCTCTTCTGACTATTACATCTCCATTCCTCATCTTGCTTCCCACTCCCCCAATTTTCTATTTTGGTCTCGCATAAATAGATCTCCCACTTGTCACGGTGTGTGATCTCCTACCCCGTCCCCTGTGTGTCCCATGGCTGAAAACAGCAGAATCATGGTACGGATAAAAGACATAATGGAATTCTTAACTTTGTTTGAATTTCAAAAATAAAATCCTGTCTGAAGCTTTTGTATTACTGAGGAATTCAGTTCATTTCTGCAGATTTTCCTCTGTCTTCATCGCCTTGTTTCAGCATCTATTTTATGCACAATATGATTTTTTTTTTCTCTTTGATGGGAGCTGTGCAGAAAATCCTGCAGGCAGATCAGAGATTACTGCATGTTTTATTTATTTATTTATTTTTTCTCCAGATCTCAATTTTTTTTTGCTCTATTCTTGCATGAGAGGGGGAGGGACTTGGAGAGCGAGAGCGCCTTCACATGCCACCTGATATTTAATTACTGAGGGCTTTTTTCTTGTGTGTGGATGAAACAAACACCACAGTTCCCTCAGGGAGTTTTAACCATGTGCTGGTGTAAATCCGTGCGTGCGTGCAGAGAATGTTCTGTTCCACGGTCCAACCTGAGGATGTCTGCGCAGGTCCATGTGCTGGTGGCAGGAAGGCATTAGTGGAGTGGGTGGGTGGGCGGAGAACCATTAGCTCTGATTGCTGCTCTGTATTTGGATCTGGCCACAGCTGCTCCAAACGTTGTTGGTTTTAAATCCCACTAAACAGTTAACAATCTGTCAATTTACCAAAGGAAAGATTAAGTTTTAAATAGATGTGGTAGAAAGTACACCCTTTTTATATTTTTAACATTTTGTTTTAACTTTTGTGTGTGAACCTACAAATTTTTTTTTATCTGGGAAAATGAAAGATTATTTCTACTCAACATTCTCAAGGTTACAACATGATCTGACTTCATTTGGTACTAGAATTATTTCACTTGAGGTCTAAGAATGCAGTTTCCACTAGGGGTGCACTGGTTGCTGTTTTTCTGGCCAATCACCGATTATGGATCTTTAAGAAAACTTACCTGCTGATTCCGATTATTTTTTTTTTGTCTAAAATGTTGTGAATTATAACAAGAAAGTTGCTGACATGACCTGGTGGGTCAAACCTTGCATTTTCTTTTTTGGATTGTTTTTTTTTTTTTTTATCTTATTTATCTATTACTGTTGATCAGCACTTCGTTTCAGCTGCATCTGGTATTAAAGGGCTTTATAAATAAAGTTGATGATGATGTTGATGAAACTTCTCTAACAGCTCTGCGGTTTTGGAACTCTGATCCAAAACCGCAGAGCATTCTGGGCGATGTAGGCAAAGGAAAGGTGTTAGCTGCTTGACCTTTAGAGACCAGCTAACCATGGTTGGTGGCCTTAGCCAACTCTGTCACTCTTTGATTACCTAGCAACAACTTGTTGAGTAACTCGCGCTGCAGCAGTTTCAGGTTTCGACACTGAGCCTCAACAGCGTGGAGTGAAAACAACAGATAAAACAGGAAAGGAAACGCCACCAGTTTGACAGTATTTCAGATGCTTAAAACGTAAAAATAGTCAATAATTATTGATACCGACTGATATGATACGCTTTTATCATGACAGGTTTATTTAGCCATATCATCCATGATTTATAATGACTTATTGCATGAACATGCTTACTCATGTATTTAATTTCCTTTCTTATTTATGGAAACATCGCAGTCGTGAAATTGTGTTTCTTCTTTTATATATATACATTTTATATTAGCAGAATAAATACAAAGATTTGTGCACATTTGTAATGGAAAGCTCGTATGGAGAGGTTATGTGTACAAAAAAATGTAGTACACCTTTTCCAGTTCCACAGGAATACGGAGCAGAAGTAGTAGCATGTTCAGGTAATTCAGTGAACTTTATTACTAATGATCAGCAACTGTGAACACCTCTATAAGTCCAGGTGACTTTTAACACAATGCCAGTAATGAACCATAGCTCATCAACCTGGAAAAGTTGATCACAGCATTTCCTATCAGCTTCAGTCTCTCCGTCAAAGGCCATAATGCCCAGAGTTATATTCATGAATCAAATCAACACAAGTAAGTCCACCTACAATTATGATTTGGACTTGTTTTGCAGCAGAACTCTGACACCTTGAATATGAAATGCTGTGGACCTGAACAGAGCCATGCAGGAATATCAATGAACTGAAGAGGAAATGTTGTAAAGAAGAGCGGGCCAAGATGTTTCCAGTGGAAGACACAGAATGTTAGACAGAAAACCTCTTAAAAAAGTATTAAATTATATATTGGATTTAGTTTTTTCTACACAGTTATTCCATTTTTGCCTCATCATTAATTAATGACAGCCTGGTGGAATCCTTTGTGGGTTTTTAGCCGAGGTTTTGATCTACATAGCTCTAGAACCAGCAAAAGATTAAAAATGTTTCTAAACCGACTGAAAGACAACGTGGTTTTTAAATCATAACTGTACAGGTTTGGAGATTAGAATTGTGACTAGTGACAAATATACCTGAGCCTTTTCTTTCTACCTCATAAAAGTACTTAATCTGACTCTTCCTGTTCTGTTGCACATCAGTATCTGTGAAACAAAGGCCAATAATTGATTGGTTTAGCTTTTGATCACAAGGTTGTTTGAGTGTCTTCCTTCCAGTTAACCTGGCTGCTTCTTCTCCAGAGTTGGTACGAATGCAGCATGCTGCCCTGCAGCAGGATTTCAATTTTTTTCTAGCATGTTTAGGTTGCCTGAGTAAGAATAGGGCACACTTGTGTCTTGTGAACAACAAAAAAAAAAAAAAAAAAAAGATTTTGTGTTTTAGTGCAGAAAATACCACACTGTTTTCCTTACAAATTCTGCACTCAAATGTCCCGGTAATGTCTGTTTAGGTTGTGTAATCTGGTTGAAGGAGAGCCCTGTTTGAGAGAAAAAGCTCAGGCAGACTCTGCATGCAGTGAAACCTGCAGGTTAACTGTTCCCTGTGTTTTGTGTCCACAGAGCAGCCAGAGCATTCGGAGAATATCTGTCCAACACAAACCCAGAGAACCGCAACGGAGCAGGTAGGGAACAGAGTGTTATTATAGCTTCTGTGACCTATTTTGGACTCGGTTTTGTTTGTTTCCACATCTTGATGTGGTCTGGTCTAAGATCACATTTTAAAGGGGCAATATTATGTCAAATAAACTTTTATGAGCTTTACATCAGGGGCAGCTGGTATAAGTGGGCTAGTAGGGCCAAGCCCTCGCTGACGTTTACAATAAAGTTGTTAAAATAAACAACTTAACAATAACGACCTAAAAATAAGTACATTTTATAAATAATGCATCACATTTTGTTAAATTTTCAATATTTGCCGAGCTCACAATAGGAGCTACTTCTCAGAGCAATGCTAGCAAAGTGTTATTAAAAGGTTAGTAGAGGAGCCATTTTGTGATGACTTCCTGAATCCTGAGTTTCAGAAAGAGCAGGAGATTTTAAAGAGACAGAAACTCAATTTCAAGGGAATAAATTGCTAAGTCAAATTTCTTTTACATAGCATTTGATCTATACAGCATTTTTATAACAACCGAAGGTAACTTAGTTACTTGATTGCACTATAAAATGGCACTATGTGCCTGGAAAACACACAATACTGCAACTTAAAAAATGTGTTAAAAAAAGGGGGGAAAAAATAACTTTTTCCCATGATTTTAATATTTATTCAACAAAACCAGATGCAAAACATCTAACCAGGAAGTGAAAAAGTTCACCCTTCCTACTTACATGGGAATGCAGAAGGTAGGCAACATTCAGATACTCTCTGTAATATTACCTTGTCTAATTTACCGTATATATTAGTAAATAAAAGTTCTTCCTGGTAAAGTTTCAAGATAACTCAATGTTAGTGAATCTCGTCAAACTTAAAAGCGGCAAACATTTTCATCTCACTGAACATTTAAATTCAGCACAAAAGAAGTTAAAATGAAATCAGCAAAGCTTGTGCAGCCATGGCTGTCTTCCAGCTCCAGAGTTTCATCAGGAAAAAAAAAAAAAAAAAACTGATAGAAAATCACTTTTAGCTGGTTGCTGGTAATTTTCCACTCTGTTGAACAAGGAGGGTCTGCTACTCAAATCTCCCTATTTACAAAACACTGCACCGCTTCTACTGTCGGCCATTTTGTGCCGGTGTCCTCCGAGTGCGTAACCTTTTGGATTATGTAAGGAGTAATGAGTGACTCAACAAAGTGTATTTTCAAATCGAGCCGTTTGGGTAAATATAAGGACCAAAACCATTCAAACGTTGTAATGCTCAGCATCAAAACACTTCAACGTTTGAAATCCCAAACACAGGAGCTGCATGTCTCACTCTGCTGGATCAGAAACACATTAATATTCATCATCCTCTTAACTACAACTTTATAGCCTTATTCATTTTAGACGGTAAAGTGCGACACTCACCAATTAAATCTCCTTGTCTGAGAATTCAGGCTATTTTTCTATTGATTCTTTCACCTTCTATCACCTTGACACTAGGAACACTTGGGTCTACAGAAACTTGGCTTTATTACCACTGCAGAATTTGAGTAGTAAAATCCCGCAATGGACAGTGCTATAATATTCTACACTGATTTAGATTCTCTGCGACATGGTTATCCATGATACTGAACAAAATGTATATAAACTTTTGAACTCAATGAAAGGAAAAAAAAAGAAAAAAATTTAGAGCCTTCTCTGGCTTTTAGCAAATAGAAATAATTTTGGTAATTCCAATTACGCTAAAGCAAGAAAAGTTTGGTCTGGTTTAAGTTCAGACAGTGAGAAAAAACGTATTTGTGTCTTTTTACTTGGTGTATGTAAATATCTGGTTTCAGCTGTACATCCAGACCCAGTTGTCTGCCTACAAGCTGAGGACGTGTGAAATGACAAATTCTCCTTGTGCTTTCAGTGTTTCTTAAGCTACTTGTGTTCTCTCTTCTTGATGTTGCTGTTGGCTGTGTGTATGGCATTTACCTCCCTGTCCACTTTTTAAAAACTGATCCTCAGACCCATCGAATAAATAGGCAAGGATCTTCAAATCTCACAGGAGCTTAGCCCTTCTTTGTTTTCAAGGAGGAACAAACAGTCTTATATTACATTTAAATTAACCCTTTTTGATCGTTACCTTGTCTTAACGGTGAGTTCCTCTTACTTTGTGTAAAAGTCTCTCCTTCTGCTTTGCTTCTCCTTGTCCCCAGATCATCTTCTGTCTGAAACTTTCCCCGGTCAGGACTGTGACTCTCCGGACGTCGGCCGTTTGCATAACAACAATCTGCCGCCGCGCAGCAACACATTGCCTATAACTAAACCCAGTCAATCCCACCAGCCCCATCCCAGGACAAATCCGCAGTCTCCCCCTCAGGTCGACACCCCCAAAGCTCAAGGACCTTTGGGCCCCTCAAAACGTAGACTCTCTGTCGACCGAAGCCTCTCCTCAGAGGACCCACCAAGTGCCAGAGGCTCCGAGGGGAGCGCTGCTCTGAAGCCACCCAGGGTGTACACAATAACGAGAGAAGGTGGGATGACTCTTGGGGGCCCCGGAAGCGAGGAGACCGTAGAGTTGGAGGTACTGAAGGGCCCCAGGGAGCACCCAGGCTCCCAACCCTCCAACCCCGCCGTCTATAGCCTGTCCTGCACCAGCCAGCCAGCAGCTACAGCAGCCAGAGGCAGCCACCACCGCAGTAGCCATCATCGTGCTAGCCATCACCATGCCAACCAGCAACAGGGGGGCCCCTCATCATCCTCAGAACCTCTGCAGAGCTCAAGGAGTGCCAGCAACATTGGTGACTGGGGGATAAGGAGAGGCGGCTCCAGGGAGGAGTACAGTCCAGATTGCGTGGCCTGTATCCGAGCGCCGTGCCAAAGCCAGAGGTCACTGGACCTGGACACCTCACCACGGGAAGGAGGGAAGCCCCGCAAGAAGCTGGAGAGGGTGTACAGCGAGGACAGGACGTCCACTGACGACAGGGGTAGAGAAACACTGTTAAATGATTGAGCAGAAATGAAGTGGACAAAAGAAAGAACTTTGACACAGACTGTTTTCATCTCATTTAGTTCTGAACAATTTGTGCTAAATTTAGACGAGTGCCCAAGAAGTTTAGTTATCCTTAAATATTAATGATTTTAATGATTTAAGTCAACTTAAATCATTACTTTGAGGATGTGAATCATCCTCAAAGTAATGAATTACTGTCTGAAAGTTCAGGAATTTTTCAGATTTTGTTTTAAATCCAGGTAAAAAACACAACCTGGTTCCATTCAGTGGCAAACCAACACTGTGGCAGTACCCACTTCTTCTTTCCTTCTTTTCTTTCTTTCATCCCTTTTTTTTCCTTTCTTTCCTTCTTTCTTTTGTTCTTTCTTTCTTTCTTTCAAACAGTTCAAATTCCAACAAAACAAAAAAATAATTTTTGAACAAAATATTCTGTAAAAACAAAAGAAAATATGCTTGAAGCAGAAGCAGTGTTTTATCCAGTCCAACCTCAGAGTTTACTTACAAATTCTTAAAATGATAAATCCATGCATGCACACATACCGTATCAGTATGTGCACAGATACACATGTATGCCTGCACCAGTTTATGCAAGAGTTAGTATTGGTAATGTGTAAAGTACTGTATAAATGAGACAGCTATTACAGCAAAAGCAATTTGAAGGAGTTTGAGAAATGAAGCCGTGCTAACCCGCTAAAGCTACTGCATGCGGTGTCATTTGAGCTTTCGTCACGTCAGCTGGAAATAACAAGAACTCCCTAAAAAAAGTGGGTTGGCATTGTGTTAACACACACCAAACTGACGGTGAATCGTCCAGCAGCGTCCCAAAGCAAGTGCTTATCCAGAGGTGCTCCCACCTACTGATGATTCATTCAACAATGCATCTGATTAGCAGGTTGAGAGCGCTGCCTGCCCGCCTCTGGATGGAGGATGCATAGGTTCAGTTTTAACACACAGCTTCAACAAAGTCCTGGTGTTGTGTGTGTGTGTGTGTGGGGGGCGGAGGGGAGGAGAGGGGCGCGCGTGTGTGTGTGCGTGTATTACTGTAATGTCTGGTGTTTCTCACTATTCTGTAGGGGCATACATGAAAGTTTCACTTTTCACTGCCATCCTCAGCTGATTGTAAGGCTTGTGTTAAAAATACCCTCCTCTCTGACTCATCTCCTCCCTTTTGTTCTCCGTCTCCACAGAGGACGGCTCTAATAGCTGGTTCCCCAAGGAGAACATGTTCAGCTTCCAGACAGCCACCACCACCATGCAGGCGTGAGTACGGCCAGGAGTCCACCTCAACCCGCACTCCGTGCCAGGGCCGGGCGATGGGAACGTGAAGTTTTAGCACGTTTTGTGGCACTTTTGTGATAACGATAAAAGTGATGATAAGAACTATTCATTACTTCTTCTTTTAGGGAACTGTGCGGCTGTGACTGGATGGCACAGCAAACATAGCCTCACAAACACAAATAATGCTCTTGAAAAAAACACCAATCAAAATGAAATCAAATGGATAAATCAAAATCTTATTAAAATGATCAGAATAAATGATAAATGACACAATAAATGCCCACCCTTCCTGCTGTGCCTCACAGTGCCTTACTGTCTTTTCTGCACATTTGTGTTCAGAACTCATTACTGTCATACATTTTATAGCAATTTTGAGCTATGAATTGTTTATTTGAACCATGTTTCTGTTTTAGTTAAGATGGATTTTTAAAACTAAGAACTGGGTGAACAGATCTGGGGTGTTTGGGGCGGAGCTCTACACCGAGTCCAAATTCTGAATCACACTGAAACATAAACATTGACTAAGCCTTACGAAAAGTGGGACTGAAGGTCCTTTAATGTCTAATATAGGACTGACTTTTCTGAAGAAATTCTATACAGCTTATTCCAAAATCATAAGTTTATACATATAAAGAATTTAGATGGATATGTTACAACTCTGCCAAAAGAAGACCTTCATGGAACAGTGGTTAAAAATAGTTAAAATAACAATTCTGGCAATATGAAGAGTTTCAGAGATTTTTAAACATCATCAATTGGAAGTTGTCATGACAGTGATGATTCAAAGTCTCATTGTGATAAGACATTCATCATGATGAATGACAAATGGCACAATAAATTCCCAGCCCTGCTTTGACTTTGAGTAAGTTGGAGAAAGTTGACAGTAAATTTAAACGTCTCCAACATGGAAAAAAGTTTTCAAATCCTGAATATATATTTTACATATGCACAGCTATAAAATATAGGAAATGTCTGTTTTTTGATCAATTAAAACTTGCTCAATTAAAAAAAAAGCAATATTCAAAATTACACCCTATGCTATACATTTACAGACGAATAAAGTGACTCACAAGTTCACATATGCCTTGCAGTTGGTGGATAATCATCACCTCTCATTCTGATCTAATAATTACCACTTACAAACAACCCCCCCAACCTCCCCCGCCCCCTCACACGCCCTCATTTTCTCCGTCCGTATGTCGGTGTCTCTCTGTCCTTTTTCTGTCTGCCTCCATCTGCTTGTCTCCCTATTTGGGTCAGACTGATGTATGGTTCTGACATGGCCTCTGATTAAAATGGCTCGGCCCTGTCCCTCATCTCCACATGATGGGTGTGTTGCCGTTTTATTGACCACATCGTCATCGATCAAAGTATTAGTCTTAACGGCCGGCCCCCTAATGTGAGCTGACAGTAATGAAGTTTCTGCTGCTCCTAACTTCTTTCAGTCTACACTGGCGATCGGTTATTTGTAATACGGTGAGAACTGAAGCGTATATCAGTCCTTGAAATGTGTGTGGAATATTTTAGTTGACCCTGTTGCTGACTTCTCCTATTTTTTTTTTTTCTTCATCTCTCTTTTCTTCTCCCTCTGTCTGGCGGTCTTCCAAACCTCGACTCTAGCATATCGTGAGTAACCCTTCCAAACGCCTCCACTGTTTTCTCTTGCTCCTCTGCCTTTTTCCTCCTATGTGTTTTGGGTTAATGTCCTGAACCTTTTTCCTCCTGTGGTTTTGTGCTATGCTGTCTGCTGTGTTCCTCAACCCTCACAACTGCTAGCGTCTGCAGGACTGAGCCCGTGATGTCATAGATTCAGTAATCGGGATCGGCTGCAGTGCAGGGAAGGTGCAGTGCAGTGGGAGTGATGGGAGAAGCCCTGAGCGTTCAGCTGCACCCAGCAGAGCCTGACTGTAGCCAGGCACGAGTCACAATGCAGACATGTTTGACAGCAAGTGCCACTAAGTTTACAGATCATGAACTAGTTTAGCTAATCCCATTAGCTTATCCAGTCATCATAAAAAAAAAAAAATCAACTTGATAATCAAACCTCTTCATCTGTTTTCGCTGAATCTGAACGGGCGAAATTTCCTTGGATTCAACATTTGTAAACCAACAGAAAGAGTCGGAGCGATGCTGAAAAAGGTTAGAAAAAAAAACGTTACTCTCATTTATTTGATTTTACATTGTTGTTAGCACAACAATGCAGCTGCATTCATTTCACTGTTTACTCTAAAAGCTCCCAGAACAGATCAGTGATGTTGAGCAGTACCAGCTCACAACCAGATGAAGGTTGGAGGAAAAACATCACTGTGGTGTGAGCAGATTTCAAGCTAACAGACTTTTGATCACAGACTCGCTCATTAAAATAGAATATTATTGAAAGATCATTTATTTCAGTAACTCCAACACCAAGTGAAGCATTTTATATTGATTCCATACAGACTGATGTTTTCAAGACTATTTCTCTTATTTATAATTATTTTCTACTTAAAATAAAAAAAAATAAAAAATAACATTAGAGTATTACACTTGCAAAATAAAGCATTTTTAATACAGTAATGTATGTTGGAGGCTAATGTCCGCAGTGATTGTAATTAAAAAAGGTTTAACTTGGTTAGTAGGGCTGCAACTAGCAGTATCCAACTACCCCATCAATTATTCTGACAATCTATTTATTGGCTAAAAATAATTGGCACATTCTGCTGATTTTTCATTAAACCACTTTTTTACTATACAATATTAGAAATACATAAGATACAAATAAACAAATGATTTATATTCAATTCCTCCTTTAATTAAGAAAACATTTTATTTCCCTAAAATGCAACAACATTCCTTTAGAGAACCCTTGATCATTTGTAGGAAAGGATGCGACTGCAGCTAAAAAAAAAAAAAAATCCTTCTAACATCAACATGTGAAAAGCTCAGACTGAACATCAATACAATGTAGGGCTCTTGTGTTGACCCTTTTTTGGATTAAGTGATTAATAATTTGATAAAAGGTGTTGAAAAACAGGCTAAAACTAACCTGAGGCATTCTGGGTAGAACATAATTACAGACAAAGAAGGTTGTTTTTATGTTAAATACCAAATGTATGTATTTTTGTAACTTCGGTTTCATTACTTCTCTAACTGTGTTGTTCTTTCAGCAAATGGCCTTTTTTGAGTCTTTACAATCCCGTTAATGATCCGTCGATTACCAAAGTATTTGACGACTGTTTTAATAATCAATTAATAAGATTAATCATTTCAGCTCCACATTTCACACAGTAGACCTTAATTCTTTTTTTGATTATCATTATTTTTTTATCTGTATATGATGTAATGTTGGCTAACACATTCCTTCTTGTCTTTCATGCCTGACACAACATAACTTATCACTGCCAAACATGTAGCCTACCATCTAGGTTTAAGTTAAAAACATTTCAGAAAACTCACCAGACAGTTTTACTGCAGAGTCTAGCTGCAAAAAAAAAAAAAAAGTAGCAGCTTCCAGCCTTTACGATGGAGGATCTCCAGCCAAATGTTTAATCAGTCTGCATTAGAACGCTTTACATTCCGAGTGTCTAGTTTTGGCAGGTGGAGGACGGAACAGGGAATGAGTTCATGTGTGAAAGAAAAGTGATGTAACAGCAATGAACAGGCGGAGCTGTGGAGGGTTACAGATAATAGGTGGCATACAGAGCTGAGTGACTTTATTTTTCCTCTCATTGCTCATCAGCTGTCTGTCTGTCAGTCAGTCTGAACCAGGCCCAAAGGACACGGCTGATTTCCTGACACAGGCTGTCACGGCCCATTCCCCCTGATGGCTGCCGTGTTGTCAGAGCCGTTATTGTCCCTCCGCCCTCCGTCTCCCCCACGTCGTCCAGCGCTTTAAATAATATGAAAAAATGCTCATTAAATTTGAGCTCACAAAAAAGTTGATTTATTACAAGGGAATATTTGAAAACTCAACACTCACTATATATATGGTAACACATGTTACCATATATATAGTGTTTCATACAGAGCGAGTGAATCTGAACAGCCAGTAGGGAGGATGTGCAGCTCCCGTAGTTTCTCCTTCACTGTCTCTTCTTGTAGATTCTCGTGGTGCATTGTGGTCCGTGCGTGTCTGTGGTTAGTGTATGGACTGTACAAGAGAGTATCCATGACGATGAAACATTGCTCTTTTCCTTAACCCTTGTGAAAAGTTAACCAAACCCTCACCAACTCTGAACCTCTCCGACTAAACACATTTTCTGCTTTCCCATCCCACCTCAGTAGCTCTTCATGCCCGAACCCAACTGGACTCAAAGGGTCACGTTTTTACATTTCTGTCACTGTATTTCAGCCAGATCGATCAAAAACATGCTCCAGCTTAAGAACCAAAAATGTATCATAGGTACATATGTTAAAGTTTCTCTGCGGTAAAGCAGATGCTTTCTATAAACACTCTAACCCCTTGGGTCAGTTTGGGTTCAGACAAAAATTCTCGAGGGTAGCTAATAAAAAAAAAAATACTTGGGTCCCCCAACAAACCGTCATAACCCTTTGACATCCTGGCAGGGCTTTTCGTGGCATTGCTGAGCGAAAGAGACGGAAAAGAGAGCAGGAGACTGCCACCGTGATGGAGAGGTACTTTGTCTCTACTGTCCTGTCCTGTCTGGTGCTGAACCGTACCTGTCAAAGTCCCCCTGTGTTAAAACAACTTAATACCCTGTTGGGTTAGCTTCATGCACCGTCGATGAGGAGAATAACAATTGATTGGATAAGATTGTTATAATTTACACTACGAGGCAGTAATAGAAATTGACTCCACAGTCCAGGATTCTGGACTTGATGAACTTGATCTTGACTTGATGAAGTCCTGGGCTTGATGGATACCAAGGAGGACGGGCATCCATCAAGTCAGATGTAAACTAATGACACGTTGTGTCATGCATAGGTGCAGTTCTTGTAGAAGTCAATTGTTGTTCGGTGCATTTGGTCCCCTAACAACTAATGGACCATTGTGCAGCAGAACACAGAAGATCCAGCAACTTGGAGCCGAGAGTCAGCCGTACATTTACACCTCAAGAGCGAAGGACACACATTGGACGACAAAAACAACCAATAAGAGCCAGAAGAAAAGTCGTAGGACTCTCAGTCAATCTTGTGTATGTGCTGCTCAATGTTCCAATAGTGGAAAAACAATTTATCATTACAGAAAAACCATTTCGCCGACATCAGTGGCCATGCTGACTAGCTTAAGCATTCATGGCAGGTTATGTTGTGGTGATCCAGCTGTATAGCAGAGAGCAAAGGGAAGGTTGTGAGCTGCACTTACACTAGAGTGATTGACAGCCCGAAAACCTTCCTTCTCTGATTAGTTGTCTCTGGCTGAGTGGTGTATTTCTGCAGTTAGTACTGGGAGCACTGGGAGAATACAGAGGAGCTTTTCACAGATCCTCACAACATGATGATAATTTTAACAAATATGTAAAAAACACATATATTTTTCATATTGCCCCTTTAAGCAGTCATACCACAGTTCAAGTTGCTCAACTGTGAGTCTCCAGAATTGTCAAAGACTCCTGATATGTGTGAAAACTGAGTGAAAGTCTGGTTGTAGTAGAAATGACCCAGATGACTGAGAATATACACAGGCTTAAGAGAAAGTAAACATTAGAATAGGCATCGGCTGGCTTCCAGTAAGAAAGGATACCATAATTTAAAAAAGTCCTTTAACTTAAAAGATCTGAGACAGAGACTTGGTGTTGTTCCATTCAGAAAAGAGAGAAGGTCAGAGTTCAGATAGTAAAGTTGCTGTCACACTGTTTCCTGTCTTGTCTTATATCTGGTGCTACATAGGTCCAAATGTCAAGAAATAATGGAGTTTATGAGGTACGTGGCGTTCTGACATATTTGTTAAATCAAAATCAGCTTTAGTGGCCAACATTGTGTACAACAAAATAATGAATTTAACTTTGGTTGTCAAAGACAGAGTATAAACGCATACAGTGGCTCCCTCGAAGCTCAAGCAGCCTGGAGTTAAACCTGAACCCCAGCGTAAGGAAAGGCCTGGAGCCGACAGACAGGAATGTCATGGAGCCGAACGCAGATTGAGAAAAGACAAGCTGTCCCTTTAGATACTGAGGCTGCTGGCGCTTTTACTAGGACAGTTAAAGAGGCCCAATAGGACAACCTTTCTAATTTGATTTTCTCTCAAAGGCACACCCTTTTTGTGCCTTTTAGTACTGTTGATTCTATTCTTAATTCTCCACAGACTTCTGGTTTGGAAGCCTCAACTCAGTTGTGCAATAATTTGATGCTGTTTTTCATTGCTAAGGTCACGTCCATAAGGCCTCTCATCTTCTGCCCAGACTCTTGACTCCTCTGTGCTCCTTCCTCTGCTGTCTGAACCAGTTTGAGCCTGTGACTCTATCTGCTCTACAGGATGTATTTGCCTGGATTTGGCCTCTGGTTCTCCATGTGATGCTCTTCCACCATGTTTTCTGACAGGTTTTCTGTTGTTTTGGCCACTCGGTTTGTTGCCTGCTATCTTGTTGCTGTGGTGCAGCCCCTGATAAAGACATCTGGTTTGATCCCACTGTGACTGAAAAACTTATCACGGTATAAGTTTTTCAGTCGAATCGATATCAGTCAATATCGATTCTTGCCAACATTGATAATAATTGATTCGTTTTTTGTTTTAGATCTCCAAAATATTGAGTATTGAGTGGCATGACCTTTATTTATTTTTTAAGCAGTTGTGAGATTTGATGGAGAAACTCAACAGGTGGTTGCTAGGTAACCCATGAGTGTGTCAGTTAGTCGATGCCACCACCAAAGGATGAGCCTTTCTTCTGCCTACATCTCCCAGAATGCTGTGTAGTTTTGGATAATAATTCAGTGAATATTCTATGTATTATTCCTTCCTACAGTAATGGCCTGTGTCATTTTGTGCCATAAGTGATTTGGCTAAAAAAAAAAAATCCCTTTTAACAAAAAATGTCTCAGGCCATTACTTTAGGAAGGTGATATAGTGAATATTGTATTAAATGCCTTATATATTGATTTTGATCACATGTTTGACGATATATATTGTTATTGATTTATTGTCCAGATGTTTTATTCTCAGTTAAAGCCTTCCCTTGGAGAACATAATATCACAAATGTGTTTCAGTCTGGGTTTAAAACTCTTCACTTTATAATGACGTTCTCCTGTCGCCTCTAGCGACCCCACAATCACGATTCAGTGAACAGAAGCCAAAGTCCTGTATCTTATTTATGCTGTGAAGTGCTAAGAATGGGTACAGCAGGTTTTAATCATTGTTTCTCACCCAACACTGATCTGCTACAGCAGTCTGTCAGCGCGTTGCTGCTGCTCTGTGCTCTGCGGCTGGCACTCCGAGGGAACAAATCTGCCAATATTTGGCTGGAGATTTCACATCCACCAAGAGTTGAGACACAGCGCAGCGTTTACTTTAGTATGTGGCTCATTTGCTTTTCCTGAGTGTGTGCTGTCACTCAGAATTCAGGGCTTTTTTGTGAGAAAAGGTACATGTCACAGAGTTCTCATAATGTGGGAGAGGCAACAGTTGGATAAGAAAGAAAGTAGATTTATTTGGATTGGTATTATTGTTTGGAATCCTCCTTGCTGGCGGGTGGGATGCTAGGCATTGTTGTCACTCGGCATGAAAATACAGTTGCAGCAGACTGATGGATCCCCTCTCCTGTGAGTCATCTCTCTATTTTAGGACCTGCATTCACGACCCCTGCAGTCAGCGCTGACATCTCAACTTCTCTTCATTTTTTTTTTTGTTTGCAGCCTAAATTAAAGCTCTGCAGTGAGGAGAATCCTCATACTGGCTTCAAATTCCACATGTTATTGCAAACCCATGTTAATTGTAATCTGCACACATTTAGGCTAGAGCTATTGCATTAATAAAAGGGCGTATAGTGTATTATCTAGACAGGCAGTGACATTTTTATCACAATCAAATAACAACTGTCACTTTCACTTGTTATTTTCTTTTCTAAATAAATGCTGTTTGTAACAGAAATTTGGCATCTGTCTCTTTAAGAAGCTCCTGCTCTTTCCGACACTTTGTCGTCGCAATAATGCTCCTCCATTTTGTCGTTTACTACTGTTCTTTGGGGTGTTGGACTGAGAAGTAGTTCCTATGATGAGCTCATTAGACTTTCAATTCCACCCAGTGTTTGTTACTGCTGCTGCCGCTAGTCTGAAGGAGCTGAGTTAGGTGAGCTATGAGGGAGTTATCGGCAGAAGCTCCAAGGAAGAGCTTTGTGGAAAACCCGGCACTTTGTTGGAGCAAGTGTTTAGGCACCCCAGAATGGTTGCCATGGGAGATTAAATGATTTTGCAAACACGCATGAACGAATATAGGCAACACTCCACGTGTTTTTTTAATGAGGGAATAACATGATAACATGATGTAAAGCTCATAAATGTTGATTTTACATAACACTGCCCCTTTAAGTTAGAAAACCAACACGCCTGTTTTGCAAAAGCTCAGGTCAACAGGGTGCAGAGGTCGGGCTCATTAAAGATAACGAGCTGTGGGGCTGGGACCTGCCACGTCGAGTGTCACACACTTCATCACAGCAGCAGGTGCTTCACCTGAAGACAAACCATCTCCTTCAATAACCTGCCTTCATAAAAGAGTTTATTTGCTTCTATTTTCTAGATGTTAATGAAATAATTTCACAAAGAAAATCATAGCAGGGCAAGAAGATTAACGAAACAGTACATATATCAGTGTGTAAATAAAACAGGAAACAAATGAAGAACAACAAATATGTTTCAGATATGCAAATTATGTTGTTTCTTTATGTTGAGCTTATTTTGCTGTGAGTTCATCTATGAAGGTTCCTCAGCTGAGTAAACACACTTTAGCACACTAGCTAGGGCAGCTGCAGCTAATGCTGCTGGACGCAGGTGGAGATGGCCGACATTCGTCCTCTCCACAAGAGCTTCTTAGCATTAAACCAGAAACTGTGTTTCAATCACTGTTTTCTATGCACATTTTGAATTTTGAAGTATCTGACACAGTGCTGTAGTCAGAGTTCACACTGATGTACTTTTTCCACGATATGTGCTGGTGTATTAGCATGTTAATGTGCAGCTGGGGAGTAAGAGAAGGTCATGTTAGAAACAAGAGTTCTGCTGAAGCTCTCTAACCTCTAAGTCTTTTCATCCTCTTGTTTTTAGAATATTCTCATTTTCAGTTTCTTTCGTACATTTGTGACATTTCACTTTTGGTCTTTTTCTCACACTTGTAGAAATTTCCGTAAGCACCTCAGGATGGTGGGCAGTCGCAGGGTGAAGGTCCAAAGTAAGTCAATGAGTCTGTTTGCAATAACGTCTGTTGTTGTCAGTTTGTTTGCGTCCGTTTTCGCTGTGATTTACACCATAACATCAGAACAGATGCTCATCGCACTTATTTCATGCTTTCTGCATCGTACAGCACAGTCATGGCCTAAAGACGCAGGCAGAGGTAAAAGCGTTGTTTTGTTTTGTGGCTAAAATCTTTTTAGCCTGTGATATGGAACTCCATCCATGCTTAAACATACATCTTCAACAAACCGCTTCTGGATTGTTGAAGGAAGTTTGCTCACCGCAGAGTTCTTTGACAGAATGTGGAAGCTTCTGTCTGGAAAACACAACATTTGTGTCACTGCAAAAACGTCTGGCCATGACTTGTACTTCAGCATGTTGGGACAGATCGTATTGTAATTAGGAGCTTAGTCCTTCCTAGTGATGACTGTTTGGCATCAGACAACATTAAAGTGTCTTGATTGGTCTACAGTGCTGGTGTCTTTCTGTGTGTGGCTCTTGTGTCATTAATATTGATTATGTATTCCAACTTCAAGTCCCTTTTATTTGGCAGCATGTGTGACTTGTCAGAACAGTCTAAATATAGTATTTTTGTTGTTTTCTCTTGTACTCTGGTTTATGTGTATTTTTTAGTTGCTATGAGGTATTCATATCAAGAAAACTATGCTATTTAAAAACTAATGTTTATTTAAAAAGCTTTATGTTTGCATTTAGTGTGAAACTAACCCATTAAAACCTGCTCAAAAAGCCTCTAACTGCAGCTTGCATGTTTGGGCAGAGTCAAACATTTGTCTGTCCCAAATTTCTTTTATATAACTAACTAATGGTGTATTTCTAATTTTTATTTCCCATCTTAGTGTCCTGTCATTAAAAAAGTGTGTGACAAGTTTGGTGCCAACAGTGCGTGGCGTAGAGGTAAAGCGGGTGTTAAGAGAGACCATTAGTCCTTAATGCAGCAGCCCTCAGTTCAATTCCTGACCTTAAGACCTTTGCAGCATGTATTCTCCTGTCTTACTGTCTTCACCTATTTCCCATCTGAATGCTGCAAATAAAGGCTATTTGTGCCAAAAAAAATCTTAAAGGAAGAGTGTCAAGTTAAGCACCTTGAGGGACGCCATGATTTGATGATGTATGCTGTTATTTAGGTTGACCAAGCCTTTCCTGTATGATGCATTCATATATTTAGTAGAAAACCAACATCTGCTATCCCTTTTATCCAAGTTCAAATCATTAGTAGAAGTGCTAAACAATTTTCTTCCTTTTTGGTATCTTAGTAAGCGGAAAAACTTTTTAGTCACTGAAAAGTATTTCCTAAGATAGCTTGAAGTCTTGTAAAGAGCAAAAAATTGTTTTCTATTCAACTTCTGCCAGTAGGTGGCACATTAAAATCTAAGTTGTGGGCGGAGTCAAATGTTTGAATAGGGGCGGAGTCAAATGTTTGGGCCTGCCCATGTTTTACTTCACACCAAGCTGTCACAGTCGGGGTCTACCTGATTCACTACGTTCAGTGGATGTATAAATGAAAATTGAGGCAGTTTTCCTAGAAGGTTACATTTTCCTAAAGGGATTGAAATAGGAAAATCAATGCCCTTTGAGTATTGGAGAAAAGGTCAAAACCATTCTACAGTATCATTAGAAGGTATCAGATACAAATTAGCAAATAGGGAAAACTCTGGTAAGAGAAAAAGTCAAATAAATACATGAATAATTTATCTGAATGTTTTGATTTTTAATGTTTTCCACAACAGCTCTTTGGCGACAAGATAATTTCACTTTGGAATCAATTAAAGTATTTTTTAATTTCATTTGAATTAAATTGAGCCTGTCAGTCTAAAACAATTTTGTAAAATAATCTATAGTGAAAATAAATGATACTTTTACACAGATTTCTTAATCAATTAATTGAGTCTCCTTTTCTGATAGTAGTTTTATCTTCAGAATACAAAAAAAAAAAACAATAGTTTTTGCATAAAGTGAAGAAATAAATAATACCTTGGCTCTCTACCACGAGCCTTGTGGTAATGCAACTAAGTGGTGGCTGGTGGGATGAGCCCAGAGTGGCAGGAGGAACTTTTAAATCACTTTAACGCTCCCGTTGTTTGGAACGCAGGACCAGTAAGCCTGCAGCCATCACTGATAATCATGTGTAAGTGACTCTCTTCCCCCCTAATCCTGTCAGCCTTCGTCGACCGCCGAGCCAAGAGCTTCAGCCGCTCATGGAGTGATCCCACCCCCGTCAAGCCCGAGTCTATTCATGACTCCAGAGACAGTGAGTCCATGCTCTCTCAGTCACTCCTGTTAACGAGAAGTACTTAGCTGTGCACTCTACATGGTACACACACTCTGTTATGTAGTGCTCATTTACTCGTGATGCAGTATGGCTGTACAAAATCATTTGTGCCCCTTGAACTTTTTCAGTTCTCTCCAATTCAGTTGAGTTTATGTATATAGTGCCAATTCACAACAAAAGTGGCCTCGAGGCACTTTACAAAAAAGTAATTTCAGTTCAATCATATTGATTAAATTGCTCTCTCCTGTCTTCATCTGATAGTTCTGCTGGGTAAAGTTACGTAATAAATCCAGTTTTTACTGTTACTCTTACATCGTCTACTCTTTTACATGGATTACAAAAGATTTAAGGGTGGTAAAATTTGTATTTGTTTTTGTTGCTTATTTTTTTTACTTCCTATCTGAACACAAGCAAGGTGCCTCTGGTTGGCACTGAGGACGTTACCAATGCAGTACAGAGACTTCAGTCGATAGAATTGAGAGTTTCTGAAAATCAGGCTTGCTGTTCTTTAGCAGAAACCTACAAACACCAACAAGAAGTACGAGACAAGATCAGCCCAACTGCCTCCCAGAGAGACTTAAGAATCAAAATTTATGCCAAGTTCTTATTGTAGGTGATGAGGCAGTGAATGGGATATTCACTGTGTCTGCATTCCAAAAGACACAGTGACTGATAGGACAGAGAACATACACCCATAGGTACAATGAGAATCTACTCACATTGCAGACAGTGATCTGGCCAAAGAGAAATCAGAAATTCTGAAAAATGACTTTCAGTATCTTATTAATATAAATGAAAAACTGAAAACTGTGTCTATCAGTGGACCGATACTGAAAGCTGGACATGGAGATGAGAACTACAGCAGGCTGCTCATGATTAACAAATGGCTTATTAAAGAACGCTCTGCCAGCTCAGTGACCTTCATTTACTGAGCTGGAAGGTCTGGAAGAGTGATTTCTGCACAGAGCAACTCTCACCAGGCGGGACAGAGTCGCTCTTAATCAAGTTGGGAAACGACTTTTCACTGCTAATCTTTTCAGTGCTGTTAACGCAAGGCTTCAAACACAGAACAATGAAAACAACCAGAGCAATGTCCTACAACAAGCACCAAACCAGCAGGTGCTACGTCACAGTAGAGAGCCAGGGATCAGGAGGAGGTGCTAAGACCTTCCTCCTGGCTCTGATTGGTTGGTACTGGTTTGTGCTGGGTGTACTGGGATAAGTCAGAATATTTTTTTCACAGACTATCAGTCTTACACCATACTGTCACGACATGATGACAGCTACAATAAGTATGCAAAAAATATATTTTTTTATAAAAGTTACTTACATACTGCAGCTTTAAGAGGGAGAACTTGCATTGTTATGCCATTATCAATATTTTAAAATAGTCTCAAAGCAACAATATCATCATTCATCGCAATAATTAGCAGGACAAATTAATGTCCAGCAAAATTGCGACAGGCCTATATGCAACACCAGTAAATAAATACATTTAATAAAACTTAAGAGTTCGAGGGGCATCAATGTTTTTGCAGGGCGCCGTATCCTGCAAACTGACCGACATGCACACAGGTCAGCGTGAGCTCCCACAGAGCTGCAGACGCAGCGTAAACAGAGGAACTGACCGACACGCGGCGTCCTGTAGCTCTGTCTGCCAGCGCAGTCCGCCGCCTCATCCACAGAGACATCTCCGCCCTGCAGCCTGCCCACCGTCTGCCTGCTGCTTGGTGTCACGTCTGTTTGCGTGTGGCCGGGTTGCGGAAGGAGACGGCAGCCGTGTTGCTTTGTGTTGTCTGCCGTTTGATTTGAACTCCTCCGTTCCTCCCCCACTGTGCTGGAAAAATCAAGTAACAGGTGCAACGCTTTTAAAGGGTTTACCCTTATCTCGGTGTGTGTGTGTGTGTGTGTGTGTTGTTCTTTGAACTCGCCCTTTGTTCCCGCGTGCGAGTCAGGTGGCGATCTTCAGACCTCCTCAGGGACTCTGGATGAAGGGCTTGATGAGGATGCTGACTGGGAGGAGGAGAGGGATCTGGAGAGGGCGGCCTGCGAAGGAGACGAGTTCATCCCACCAAAAATCATGGTCAATAACCGTCCAGGTTTTCCCAAATATCCCTCATGTTTTCCATTCCAAGTCTTGAATCAGGAAGGTTTTAGGTTAGCAAACAGAAAAAGTTACTCTTAAATTGACTTTGACCCAAAATAGTATTTAGATTTATGGAATGAATATAAAGTATTTGCCCCAGTTAAAAATCCCATCAGTTTTTGTACTTTGTCATGCCAATCAGTATTAATAAAATGTAGAAGTGTGTGCTACTGCATATTTTGGTATTGATCCGGATCATGGCCAGTATCATTGATATCAATACGTTTTATTTTGACATATATTAATATAAAAAGTGGTCAGAAGTTTGATATGTAATCAAACTTTTGACTTTTAGGTGTTTTTGTGATTTTTCTTTTGCGTTTAGGTTTTGTTAAAACCCAGGACCAATGTAGATAAAGTTGATTTGTGTTTATAGAATACTCTAATAACATATTAACATGATAAAACGGGGATGACAGAAAAACAATGTGAAAAATATTTGTGTGCATTTGCTCCTATATGAGGTGCAAAAAAATTTGAATGACTGGGTCCATGAATTCTGCTCTCTGCCTGTCATTCCTCAGGGACAATACCCCACAATGAGTTCTTGACCTTAAGTTCACATGAACTCTGAAAAAGCCAAAGTGATTGTTTTGGAGAGGTCTAGTCAAAGTACTGTCTCAAAATCTATTGATACTTTAGTGAGTGACTCATTCATGTTCAGAAACTTTTCAAAAATTTCCCACATGGCGGCAAAACCAGCTGCAATGTTGACGAGGCAACTTACATTTTCACATATGGTCGGGTTTCCTGCTTTCATATTTATCCTGGTTTTAATTGTCTGATTTTAAAATATATCAAATAACATAAAATTGTTATTAGATGACCACAAAGTGAAAACAGACTAAATATGTAAGGGGTCAAAGTTCTTTTCAGGGCTCTGTTCACATCAGGGTTTTAAATAACTTCAAATAATTCTATCAGTTACATATCTATGTACAGTTATTTATTATACAGGCCTATATGATTTTTATGTATCCATATTCACAGAATTTGCTCATATCAACAAGTAGGGAGAGATATTTATAGTATTGAAGCATTTTGGCTGCTGCAACATACATAACTTTTGAATTTTGATAAATCACATGCAAAGGGAAAGCATGGATTACATTTTTATTATCTAATTCTTTGAAATATACATATGATTGTTTTTTTTTTTTTCATCTCAGCTTTGTGTCTGTATGTGACGCTACAGTTAATGGAAGTGTTTTGCATGAATCCGCAGCTCATATCCTCCAAGGTACCGAAGGCCGAGTATGTTCCCAACATCATCCGCAGGGACGACCCCTCCATCATCCCTATTCTATATGTGAGTTTCCACTGTAGATGACAAATATGATGTATTAAAAAATTAGTCACATAAACGGTGTGACAACACTGCATCATTGGAAAACGGTATAAGTTATTTAAAATTGATCAGTTTACGGTTATTTGATTGTTCTATAAAATGGCACTAAATGCCTGAAAAATACATACTGACCCTTAAATAGTGTTTTGGAAATCTTGAGATGAGGAAAGATTAAAAATATTTTGAAAAAAAAAGTACAGCTTAAAGTTGCTTATGCTAAAATGAGATGTTAAAGACAGTTTAAAATTTTAACAGCATAAACACTGTTTTTGTTTAACAGAGAGATTGTCTAAAATCAGTATTGCAGGATCAAAGCGTTACAAAAACCAGAGTCTGAAAACCTCAGATTAATCTGAAGATGAGTTTAAAATTAAAGGAATGCATTTCAATGAGACAATGGCTAGCAAAAAACAACAGGAACTCAGCCACTTGTAGTATTGCATTGTCCTTAAACTTAGTATTTATTGAGTAAAAACTGGCCTATCCACTTTTCTTATAGTAATTAATTTTCAGCTTTTTTCATTATTTTTTTTTGTTGCCTTTTTTATCAGTAATTCAAACTTCAAATAATGAATTAAAAGCTACTTTTTCTGTTCTTCAAAAGCATGCCTGGTTGTATTTCTGATCATTTTTCTTTTTTCAATGAACCAACATTTTTAAATTTACGAGTTGCTTAATTTCCCTTCCTTGTTGAACACAATAGTAATACGGTGTGAATGTTCTATTTATAGGACCATGAGCACGCCACCTTCGATGACATCCTTGGTAAGCGCTAATCTTTCGCTCTTTGAATAATAATAGTGCCGAGGTGGAAATGGCTCATGTTGTGAAGGTGGGGCTGGAATAAGTTTCAGCTGGCTGGAGTGCAGAGATGACTCATTGTTTTCTTGTGCTCTCGTGTTTGTATGAGTCTCTTGAGGCTCGGCCAATTTCTGTTTCTCACCATGAACACTGAGTGGGAAAAGTGACACCTCTCTTTCTCCTTCCCTCCCCAGAAGAGATAGAGAAGAAGCTGACAGCCTACAGGAAGGGCTGCCGGATCTGGAACATGCTTATTTTCTGCCAGGTGAGCGACAGATTGGAGGTATATGCTTCCATAATAATAATAATAATACATCATGTTATACTTTATGGGAACCCAGCATGCAGTGTAACCGATACCACTTATGTAATGGTATTTTCAATTTCAAATTTACATAAATATATTTAAGCTGCATTTAATTTGTAGGTCAAAATCTACAAAGAAACTTATTTTAGGTACCATCGTATTCTGATAAGAACAAAAAGTATAGAACAAACATATAAACTGTAGAATAGTTAAAAAAAATGTGTATTGCTATGATTATTAAATAAGAACTAAGGTGTTTAGTAATTTCACAAATTAAAATGTTTAGTTTATCAATCAATCGATCAAGTTTATTTGTACAGCATGTTTAAGCAAGGCTTTACATCATAAAAACACAAAAATAAAAAGTAATGCAAACATCAGTATATGTTGCACTTGTCCACTGTTTCAAAGGCGACTCTGAACTGGTGGGTGTTTAGTCTTGACTTAAAGGAACTCAGTGTTTCAGCTGATTTGCAGTTTTTACCCTCACTTTAATTAGTGAAGCTAACTTCTTCTAAGTTAGCACATCTATGATGCTAACAGTGTCATTCCCCAAGGATCTATTTTAGGCCCCCTTCCTTTTTATTTTATGCATGTTGCTGCTCGGTGGAGTCATCAGGAAACATGGACTAACTCTGATGACTCTCAGCTACCACCTCATTGTCTCGTGATCACCCCCGGCCAATCGCTGCACTGCAGTTAAAATGTGCCGCTCAACCAGGACAAAACAGAAGTTTTAATCATTGGAACGGAGGATCAGACAGAAAATACAATTCAGAAATTACAAACTTTACCTTTTAATCCTTCCAAACAAATCAGAAGCCTGGTGGTTCTTTTTGACTCTGAGCTTACTTTTATTCCACACATCAAACATGCTGTCAAAACGTTTGATGCTTGATTTTATTTCCAGCCGTTTAGACTCCTGTAATGCCCTGCTTTCTGGTCTCCATTAGCCAGCCTTCAACTGTTACAAAACTTTGCTGCTCTGCTGCAAATATGTAAAAAAAAAAAAAAAAAAAAAAAAGCCTTGTTAATAAAAGTTACATATTGTAGCTTTTAGCCTTCTGTGATTAATGTGTCTTTATTCTTCTGCTTATGTCAAACAACAGTAGTAGGTTATAGTCAGAACTCTGACCCCAGCTGTCAAGCTGCGTGTTTTCATTTGGTAAGTGGTGTGTTTCCTCCTCAGGGGGGGCCGGGACATCTCTACCTGCTGAAGAATAAAGTGGCCACCTTCGCCAAGGTGGAGAAGGAGGAAGACATGGTGCAGTAAGTCGTCTTCCCAGCTTCTGGCATCAGTAGTTACAGGATTAAAACAATCATGGAAGAAAAATATACTGTCAACGTGAACGCATTAGATTAATTTAAAAAGTTTAGCATGTTAATACTGTTACATAATGCAGATCAGTCGCATTAAATATTTTGACCTAAATTGATTTTGTTTTTGGTCGCTGGCGTTCAGACTGGTGAGCTGAGCAGAAAATTTCACTTTAAAAAAACACAGCAGTGGACATCGAGATAAAATGATGAATTATTGTTAGTCATCAGCCACACAGTTGGAGCTTCGGTTTCAGTTTTAGTTTGGTCTATCACAGACAACCCCAGAAAAATAAATCTGATGGGCATCAATACTTTAGCAAGAAACTGGAAATATTAAAACTGAAGAAATAAAAACAAGTGTGGCGTTTTGCTGGTTTTCATAACGGACTGCTCCCGTTGTCTCGTCTGTGTCGCGTGATCAGGTTCTGGCGGCGCCTCAGCAGGCTGATGAGCAAACTGAACCCGGAGCCCAACCTGATCCACATCATGGGTTGTTATGTGCTGGGAAGCGCTAATGGAGAGAAGGTGAGTTTGAAGCCAGACGTCCACATCTTGTTATGCTTCCTGCTTCCTCTAAACGTCCTCAGAGTGAGACGCTTTCTGCTGCTGCGTACAGATCAATCAGTCAGCTCATGTCGTCCTTGCATTTTTTTCTACTTGCATGGCAAAAGACTAAAAGTGTTGTTTTTTTTCGTGTGTTTGTTTTTTTAATAAAATAAAATAAAACAGAGAAGTATATGGATTCCAGCATTAACAGCAGCTTGTAGTCCTGCAGTCGGGGTGGGGGTTTGCTAACTGTGGGTTCTGAGTGAAGAACAAGTTAACCGGCACCCACTGCGCTTCTTAAAGGATGCGGAGCGTCGACTTCTCCACAGCCGCTATATTAAGCTGCACGCACACGCTCATGCTCGCTCTCGCTTTAATTACATGTTCACACATTTACTTTCACACTCGCGCTCCTTCCGCAACTCTTCCTCCCCCACAGAGACTGACACACTAACCATACAGAGACACTCATAATAACATGCGCCTGAAATATGCCCACCCACCAAAAGCGATTGCATTTAGACAAGCTGCCCTGTCCAGACATGCTACACTGCTGACACTACAGGCACAAACATATGTTGCTCTTCTGTCACCATCCAGAGTTGTTAATCAGGAGCAATGATGAGTAGATGAAGCATAAAGGCCACTGGATGAATAACTGTGTGATGCTGTGAGAGCTCTGCTGGAGCCAGCTGTACATTGTCTGAAGAAAAACTAAACAAAAACAAACCATCATCCTCCTACCACTTCCTGTCGTCTTCTTCGTCTTTTTCGCCAGCAGTAACATCAGCTTGTTGATCGTGTGTGAAAAAAGCGCTTCCATTGCAGCGACTCGAAACACACCTATTTCAGCAAAAATCCACTTCCTTCCAGCGCAAAAACATTTTACTACAAAACGAGAGTTTTCACAAAGCAAATTTATTTCCATCATTTCAACTTTTAGACTCATTTCATTAACATGTCCACCAAAAATTCTCTCCACCTTTTTGCTCAGTATTGACAAACATTTTTTTTTTTTTTCTTGAAAAACATGATTTTTGGTTTTTAAGTGTTAGGTTTCATGCCATTTCTTTTTGTTTATTTTAATTTTGTGGAACTTGCTGTTCATTCTTCTATGCTAGTTTACTCATTTTTTTTTAGTTCTGCTCTTTCTGCTTTAGGATTTCATCTGTCTCCTTCACTCTCATTAGTCCTTCTGGTTGCTCTGTCAGCTCCACCTCTCCCTCAGTATATAAATTAATCCGTTCCTATTGTTCTTCATTGGCTCCTCCCATTATTAATCCCATCTTCATGCCCATTTATTTCCCCCTTGTTCTCGATCTTCACTTCATGTCCTGTTGTCCCTGCCATCAACGTTGCAAGTGTCCTTTTGTCTGTTCCTGTTAAAGAAGTCTCTCCTCTTCTCTGCTTGGATCCTCTAAAGTTAGATCCTGCACTTTAATAAAAGTCCTTTGTGTGCTCAACTTGTTCAGCCACTCGCCGCTCTTGCAGTCAGTGTGACATTTAGCATTATCTCCGCTGTGGTTTGGAACAAGTTGCGCAAGCAGGGCCACGAACAGGGAAGGGCTTATTCGCTGCATTTAACAATTTGTCCCCCCGCTGCTGCCTGTGTGTGTTCCTGGAGCCTCAGCTGGAGTGTTGCTAAGAATAGATTGACTGGCTGGGCTACCTGCAGAAGGTACCGCATTATATGTCGGTTCTACTCCAGTGACAGGCTAAAAGATTCATACTTAGATGTGATGAAATAAAAATCACACACGCGCTCGGCGCTTCCGTTGCAAAGACAAGACGAGGAATCTTGATACATCTGAGGACATCTGATAAACACTGGCTCGGAAGGCCAAGAATGCACTTTACCATAATGATTGCAATCAATTCAAGCATGGACGAACCTCTGAAACCTCTGAAAGTGGCCCATGATATCAGATATTATCAGGAGATTCTTTGAATCCTGTTAAAGCTGGAGTCAGTCTTGTTCTGGAATTTCCTGCTGCTCCTCTCTGGCCTCTCCCTCCCCAGGCCCTTGTTACAGGAACATAACCCACCTCCCAACACGCCTTGACATTTAGGTGCCAGTAAATGTCTGGCCCCTGTCAAAGTCTCTCCTGTCTCACACCTGCCCGTTTATCCGCAGAGGTTGACTTCTGCAGAGATAATCGATGCCAGCTGTTGCAGCTGTCAGGGTTCATTTATTAGATTTTTATGTATTAGAGTTGTGGTAAATCTTAGAGGAAACAAACTTTCTGAGCAAATGACACAATCATCTAGAAACCCCAACTAATTAAATCACTCAGTGAGAACGACACAGTTTAGCTTTCAACCTACCTGACTAAAAGTAACACATTAGGGTTCTTTAAAAAAAAAAAAAAAAAAAAAAAACAGCATTCATGCCTACATTTATTAACTTGTATTTTTGTTCCACTGCACCAAAAACATGCCAAGAAAATTAAGATGTAGGGCCACCATGGAAACCATGGATAAACCCATTTGGGACCCATATGGTCTGCCCTCTTTTTTCCCATATGGAGCCCATCGAGGTGTGCTGGCTGGGGAAGTGATTTTTTTTATTAGAGTAAGCAAAGCATAAGCAAAATATTAGACTGTATAGTGTTTCAATTTAAAATCACGCTGGTGAAGAAAACAAACATTCGAGCTGTCGACGTTAAAGCATTAGCCAGAAGATTTAAATGTATTAGTATTACATAATGCAGATGAACTGCATCACTTACTTTAATCAAAAAACAAACAACAGCAAAATGTGAAAGTTTTCCACAACAGCAGACAGCAACAAAAGTTGAAAATTTTTCATCTTTCTTGTGTTGCGCTGCTGGTCTTCAGCTGCACATCCAGGTGCAAGAGCTCAAAATTTCACATGCGCAACTTACACAGCTGGATGAGGACAAGAGACTGTCGCCTCATCGCACAAGTTCCATTGGGAATCAATGGAGAGGAATGTTTCTAAGTGAACATTTACAACAAAATGTTCACTTAGAATATAAAAACTGAATATACAACATTGTAAAATTGACAAACTTCATGCATATTTGGTTTGAAACAATAAGATACTTTCTATTTTTTTGAAAACGTGCACGCAGTGGCAGTTGCCCAGGGCAGCATCAGAAGAGGGTGGGCCACCCAAGAACTAGAAAATAAAGTCAGTTGTTCCCTGAACAGGTTTTCTACTTGCATGCATATTTAGTGGAGCAAGTTTCTCTTAGTTCCTGTTGACTGCTGGGAGACAACGTTTCTGCTGAAAAAATGAATCAGATAATTGCTTGCACTGTAATTGGTTAGAACCTCGACTGCAAGCACATTTCTGTTTCAAATGTCCAAAATTAGGCAAAGTGATTAATCATGATTAATTGAAGAACCAGAATGTGATCAATTGAAAATTTAGCACAAAAAGTGGTTATAAAATATAAACCATGTTTTTTCTGTTTTCTCATAAAAAAATCAAATAATGACTTTTACACCATTTTTCAAATGTAAAGTTGGCACAGGTCATTTTTACCCTACTCCAGTTTTACTAATATAACCTGACAAAGCATAAGCCTCCTGAGATGAAACCTGCAGCGTCATTTGGCTACGTGGTCCTGCTGGTCCTGTAGCAGACCCCAGGGAACACAGGGGAAGATGGACGGGAGGAAGTGGAGCCAGAGGTGAAGAACAAGTGGAGACGGGGCCGAAGGCTGAAGCATCATCAGATGTGACATGCTTCCAGATTCAAAGGCATTCACATGCAACGTGTGAGACATACAGCGGATGACATATCCTGCAGTATCCCTGGATTTAAATGTGGAAAACATGATTTCTAAGGATTTGTGTCAAATCCAGTTGTAAGAGTTGTGATGCATCAAATTGTTTCATAAGTTGTTTCAGTTTGTCCTCAGTTGGTGATTAAAAACTCCTCGAGTCAAAAATGCCCAAACGCTTGTCTTTGGGATTCATGAGGAGATGCTTTATTTAAGGTTCTGATGCAGGTCCTCTGTAGAGCCCACAGATGCTCACAAATCTTTAGGAGTTGGGACAGAACAAAAATATTTGTGATTCACAATTCATGCTGGGCCAAATACCCAGCAGTCTTTAAATATTAAAAACAATAATAACATTGACAATAAAAACCTGTACATAACATGCAAGAATTTCAAATAAAGTTTCAGTTCCAGTTTCAGCAGCATCTGGCTCACGTCTGAACTAGATTTATTAATCCGCACATGACTCTAAGCCAGTGCTGCATAAAGTTGCATGAAGTCACACACTTCCTTCCCTGATATCTGATGCTGCTCAGAGAGCAAAGGCAGATAGGAACATTTTAGAAACATTTGGTAGTCAGTCTAGCTATCTGCATTTCCTGTTTGATATGTACAAACAAGATATGCAGATATAAACATATGTTGTTTGTATCTACATATCAAACAAGATATGTACATACACTCTGTTAAAAGATGACATTTTTTTTCCGTCAGTTTTTTATCATCAAACATATTTCTGTCTTAAATGGGAAGAGAGGACAGATCATTATTTAATTTAAGGTTACCATTTTTCACCATAGCAATGAGCATGTTATAATTACCTTACTTATTGTTTGACACAAAAATAGAAATCATTTTAATAAAATAACTGAGCTAGAATAAAAAAAAAAATATATATA
>CAEGAE010060239.1:0-17636 GCA_903067095.1 Girardinus metallicus
GTCCCCTCCTCTCCGGATAAAGACCCTTCGTGCAGAGCCACTCGCCTCAGGCCCAACAAAAGCCTCTAATGCAGATTTAGATTTTCAATCCTGCGCCTCAATTCAGCTCGCTTTGACAGGTCAACAGGCATCCGACAATCTGTTCGCCCTCCTTCCACTTAAACCTCCCGGTATCTGACTGAGGAGGAGGAGGAGGAGGAAGATGACTTCCAGCAGAAACATGAGGTGGCAGAGGGAGGAGAGGTGAGTAAAATCCTAATTACAGGTTGGAAAGGTCTGGCAGCAGAGAGGTGCTGCTGTTTGCTGTGGTAATTATTACAGCCCACAGACTGTAACTAATCCATGATGCCCCAACAGGGACAAGCTGCTTTCTGGTGGCTCTTTCACCAGAGCAAAGCTTTAATCTGCAGACAGAAGGAGAAACGAACCCGGCAGAACGTAAACAACCCGGTCCAATCAGACCCGAGGAGAGAAACATCCTGTTTGATTTGATCCCCAACCGTCTGATTATCAGACAGGTAAATCTAATTCATTACCCGTCACATCAATAAACCGCAGCTCAGTTTAAAATAATAGAAATTATAATCCAATTGAATCATTGAGAAAATGATGCCAACAATTCAGAACTAGTTCATAAATCTCCAGATTAAATGTGATTTTACTAACATTTAGCGGCTGAACTTTGATTTTTTTTCCTGTCGTCAAACATGAAGTTTAAAAACATTTTCAGTGAGAATGAGTTTAAGTTTCAAACAGAGTTTGAAACATTAAATTATCTCTAAGGAGGCTGCTGATCGTCTCCTCAGACCACGTTTATTTGATACCCATTCGCTCCATTGGCTCTGAATAAACCATAAAACGTTTCTTAGTCTGTTTTCCTCCTTATAGTCCAGTAGACCCGGAACCAGAACTGCTCCATCTCCAGCTGCTGTGGTTCTGAGTCAAACCAGCCTGTTCCCCTCCTGGCCTGTGGGGGCGCTGCACCAAGAACCACTGAAGGAAACGACACAAAAACCCTCTGAAGACACTGGAAGCAACTTCCTTCTTCACCAGACGGAAACAAGATGGAGGCGTCAGGTTTTAGTGTTGGAGGATTTCTCTTTATTCTTTGGCTAAAGACCAGGAGCCATTTCTGCTGCTAGCGCTAGGCTAGCATGTTAGTTTTGGTCGTATTTACCCAGAATGCCCTGCGCTGTAGTCCACTTCCTGCTTTTGGAGCGGTCTGCGTAGAAACCACAGCAGGCGCCATGTTTGGCTCAGAAATGTGAGGCTAGAGCTCAGCACTCAACCAAACCTGCTGAACATGCAGATCGTCTTCATTTCTGCGTAGAGTGACAGTCTCCACATATCCTCCTGCCCTCCCACCTGCCGTAGGTTTCAGATCCAGAAACTCGTCAAGAGAAACTAATTTATTCTCCCAGTCTGGATAAGATTATCCCAGTGGATGTTTTCCTTTATAGCCCAGCCCAAGCTACAGAAAACCTTAGAAACCTCAACATGTTCTGGCTGTACTCCTAGAGACGGTCCACGCTGTCCTGCAGTTCACTTCAAGGACTTGTTTTGCTTCAGACTTGTCGGTTTTTACAGCTGTCAGCAGCTCGTGAATGCTGACGTGTTCTGGAAGTAGCAGCAGATATTCGTCTGGAACCAACAGAGATCCTCAGACCGTCTTTACAGAGATGATGCGTGTTTTGAACGTCTGCGTTTGACTGAACTCCTGCCAGTCGGTGTTCCTGTTGTGATTTTTCAGGATCTTTGGAGTTTGTTGCTCCCCCTCTCTAACCTGAAATGCCTGGGCGTTATGAATGAAAATGAGATTATGGCTGCCTAAGCCCCCGTTTCCCTCCCCGTGTTTCTGCCCAGGGCCCCCGCCAGCCCCACCTGGGGAGAACAATATCCTCAGATCATCTTAGTGTGCTTTGGTTAACAGATGGTTCTTCAAATCCCTGGTTTCCTCCCAGCTTGAACATGTGTTGCATGTGATCCTGGCCTAGAAACGCCCGGAGAAGGAGATGTTTTCCCCAACATGGCGGTGTTTGGTATTCACCTCCAGACAGTCCCAGAGGTGCTGGAGAAGCAGGCTGTGGTTCTGGTGAACGTTGGGACGGGATCAAACGGGTCTGAGGTGTGAAAGTGGGGCGAGGCGCCTGTCGCTCCTCGTCTCTTCAAATAAGAAGTGGATAACAAAGGAAAGGAAGCTTCCTGTGACAGCCATGCTCCATCACTCATCACTGCTTTGTCTGCAGCTCCAGAACATCACGTTTCCAACCGTCTGCCCCCTCCTCCACTGGAAAGGCCTCCGATTATGATAATTCAAGCTTCCAGCTTGGTGGGATTTGACTTCATCTGCCAGGTTTCCCATAATTCACCTCTGCTTTCGCGTCTCGATGAGAGCTTGTTCCGTTCACGACCTCTCAAACTGGAGACGAAGCCAACTGGCGAGATTCGATCAGAAAGCTCCAAACTGGCGTCAAATGAAGAGAAAAGAGGCTGAATGGTGTTAAAATGCTGAACTGTTCCCCACTCAGAGGGAAACTCAAACAATTTTAACTAATCTGGGCGAAAAGTAGTAAAAATCTGGTCCCAATTTGGAGGCAGATACCAGAAAAATCTCCAAAACAAAACGGAGTTGGTTTTCTTTCATGGGCAGAAACATTTTGACCAGATGTCGGCCAGCGGTGACGCCGCTCTTCATCCCAGCATGATGGATGGGAGAAGAGGTTCTTCCTTTCCCCGGGAGTGTGATGAGCGACCCGGATCAGAACTATCCACTAATTGTGATGGGTTGTTGTGTTCGTGGCGGCACCCATTACCCATAATTACTCTAACCCTAGCGCCTCCTACAGCCACGATGCTGCTGTTAGCGGTTAGAGAAGGAACAGAAGCTAAAGAACTGGAGGAAACAACAGATCTTGACTGGAATTCAGGACGTCCAGCAGAACCCAAACACTCTGGGTTTCCCGCATTGCGTCTGGACTCAGTGAGGCCCACAGCGGCGCGTGACGTTATAGTCGGTTAGAGGAGAGGAGGCTCCTCCGGCGAGCTGAACGCAGACGCAGTGAGGACGTTTGGTTCCTCGACTGGAACAGCATTTTGGTTTCCCTCATTAACGCTCAGACAGTGACCACACACGTTCCTCCACGTCTCTGTCCAACCTGCTCACTGGCAGACACGTTTTGACAAACGTATGGGTTTCAAAAGTCAAAAAACTTGAGATTTATCGCAAAGTTTTTTAGAAAAAACTTGAACATTCTGAGTTTCAAAAGTTTTTCTAGAAGCAGAGCTTCTTCCTTCATTTAACCTTTTAATACTCTAGATATTTAGTGACTAGAGATGATGGGCTTGTTAGCCTCATTCTAGATAGAAAAGGAGTAAATTTCAGCCAAATAAACTACAAATATTTGAGACCTCAAATGTTATAGAAAAATCTTGAAATTTTCTGGCTTTCAAAATTTAAAAAAGAAATTTTTACATTTGGAAATTTTCTGAGTTTGAAAGTCAAACATTTGCCAGCAAAGTCCATTAAATTTTGAGATGAAATTAAAAACTTGGAAAAATCAATCCCAAAAGTCGAAAATGTTTGACGTGAGTTTTTTCTCAAATTGCTCTGGAGTTGTGACTTTTCTCAGAATTTTGACTTTTTTAACCAGGTTTGGAACCGGGTCTGGAACCGGGTCGTGATTGTTTGACTCGAAGGTCCGTCCGTCGCCGGCGTCGGCCTCCATGGTTCAAACCTTCCCGACTTCATCCTCGTTGTTACGACGTTGTTGTAATATTTTGACGTTGATGTCTTATTTTTATGGATTTATTTTCATATTATTTGGCCTTTATTCTCGTATCGTTCTGACTTTGTCGCAGTTGTCAAACTTTGGTTGTTAGCCTCTGCGTCGTACTCTGCCGTAGCTAACACAGCGTTCCTCCCTGGCTCGTATCGGTGAGGAGGAAGCAGCGGGATTCGACGCTCCAAGCGGGGAAGTTTCCAGAAAAACAAGCCTTAAAGACACATGAATGTATTTAGTCGATGTTGTTGTGATATGAAATCAAACGACTGCTGCGATGCGACATAAGGAATGCCCAGAGCCAGACAACCCAGGACAGCCCTTTGTTCTTTCCTCGTTGTCGCGCTGCATGCACGCTTGTTCCAGGCTTTGTCCCTCCAATCGCTTATGGAAATTGGCTCATTTTCTCCACACAATGATGAGTGAAAGGAGCGCCGAGCGTTCCTCCAGGAAGAAGAGGGAACGCAGTGGCTTCTGAGTGCATCGTCTCCCATCGCCCCGCTGCAGCGCGCCCCATGCTGCCAACAGGCGTGACTGCTGCCCTTTGTTTTGGCCCGGTAAACACTTTCAGATGAAACGTAGCCGGGCTGGGAATACCATTCATATTATGCCTGTACAGAAGAATCGATATGGGATGATGCCAAAGGAGCAGTCAGGTCCAGACAAAGGCCTGCTCACAGTCCTGAAGGCGTTAGATATGCATGCTTTCCAGTTGCCCTGGTTAGGAGCCGGGGGGGCAGAAAACATGGAGGAACGTCTCCAGTCTGGACTGAACTGGTGTGAAGGTTTCACATTCTGGCCCCACATTTCTGCTGAGAAGACGGAGCCAAACTGTGTGCAGATCTGCTAGTAGTGGAGCTAATTGTTTTGCTAATTTTAAAAACGTTTTGGGAATTTATCTTCCTCTAAAGTCATTTTTCTGAAAAAATTCTGAAGCTCTAATTCATTTTCTGTTTGGTAAACTTTCATTTAAACCAGTTATCATATTTTTATCTTTAATCGAAGATGAGATGTGATTGGTCAACTCAACTGTGGTTAGCTGAAGGGACGCTAATAACTTAACTTACATGTCATATGACAAGACATGATTGGTCGATTCATCAGTGGGAAGCTAAATGTAGCTTTGTGTAGCTGTTCGTTGTTTCCAGCTTTAGCATTAGCTTGACCTTAATACCATGTTAGCATACTGCTGTAGCATTAGCTTGAACTTAATACCATCTAGGCCTGTAAAAGGACTTTTTGTTTTTGTTTGTATGAGCAGTTGATATAAAATAAAGAAGTTCCATTGAGTGTTTTAACTTTTCACACATTTATCACCTGGAAGTTGTGAAACAGTGAAGGTGTCTCCCCGCTAGCCGGCCCGTCCAGCCTGAGCCTCACTCTGTGAGAAATGATGCTGTTGTTGCATCCAGGGAAGTCAAAACAGCGCAGGAATCCCACGCTTCACTGAGGGAGTTTATAAACCGAGGGAGGTTGTCTCAAGGACAGGAGACAGACTGCGGGGCTGTGAGCAGCTGCAGGAGTCGGACGCTCCACCCAGCGAGGTGAGCAGCAGGCTGTGAACTGGTGGAGCTAATCTGAACCGGTCTGGAGAACGGCCCAGTTACGTAACAGTCAGCCAGCTAGCATCTTCACTGCAGAGCAGAACGAGCAGCGCTGCGTTCCCAGAAACCACCACAGACCTTCTGATGAGCAGACGGACCAGCAGATGTTCCTCCAGTCCAACCAGTTCAGCTCCATCCAGCATCCACTGGTCTGGAAAGAGAACAAGCAGCTCCGGCTGCAGCACAATGGAGCGTCACATGATGGCCGCCTTTCATGTGGGCAAACAGACATGAAAGAGGCCAATGAAAGCGCCATCCGTCTTCCTGATGGGACGTTTGACAAACGAGGGCTTTAAAGTTTACTGGCTTCTAAAGAGAAGGCCCTCATGACGATTACGTACCGGTGTCATCACTCAGCGCTCCAACCGGACCAACCGGGACCGGTTAGCAGCTTCATGCTTCTGGTTAGAGTCTGGGCCCAGGAAACGAGCCTTTCACTGAGACCTGCCACTAAAAGGCAGCAACATGTTGCCCAGGTTTCTGTTCCAGCTGAGTCCAAACAGCTGTTCTCCAGAACCAGTGTGGTACCACAAAGAGTCCAATACATCACATTTCCTCACAATTTAAATCCCTTAAAGGTTGTAGAGACACTTTGTCCTACTGGCCAGACCTCTGAAACTCAGCAATAAGCTTTTCTCTTTACTTTATTCTGTTATTAATCATCCAGGTTTTATGTTGTTTGGGGTTTTGTTGCTGTTTTTCAGGTTTTATTACTTTTGCTGCTACATTTCTAGTTTTTGTTTCCAGTTTTTGCTGCAGTTTCTAGTTTATTTTTGTGTTTTGAGTTGTTTTCCCCAGGCCTCCAACCTGTTGCCCCAGCTCGTTGCCCCAGCCTGTTGCCCCGTCTTGTTGCCCCACAGCAGGGACGGGTCGGGTCAGGTAGGACAGGTTGTCCCTTTCTTCCAGGCGATAAAGGCCGGCGGTAAAAGGAGAAAGGCTATCAGGTAGTCGTGTCCAGCCAGCGTGGCAGCGGCGCCGGCTGAAAGGCTTTTGGGCCGCAGCGTGAGAAGAGCCGGACGGTTCTGATGGTTTCTAAAGGAGCCCAGATTAGAGCCGTCTGACGGAGATACGGCCGTCTTCCCTTCCGTCTGTCTGCGCGGCGTTTCCGTGCCGCGGCTTGTCAGCGCCTCAATAGCTTTTGTTTGCAGCGAGATGCGCGGCTTTTGACTCTGACAAATGGAGGGAACGGGCGGCGGGTTTCCAGACCCGAATCGGTTCCTCTGGGCTCAGACGGACCTATTATGAGGTTAGAGCAGCGCTGCGAACAAAGCTGCCTTTCAGCAGCAGAGCCGTCACTTTATTTCACTTCAAACGCTTTCATATTTCAAAGACAAACATCAATAATCCACAGGAGGACAGGCTGAAAACGGGCAGCGCCGAGACCGGGCCGGACAGGTGTGTTCACACAGGACCAGAACCACAGAACCAG
Source organism: Girardinus metallicus (assembly GCA_903067095.1). Lineage (NCBI taxonomy): Eukaryota > Metazoa > Chordata > Actinopteri > Cyprinodontiformes > Poeciliidae > Girardinus > Girardinus metallicus. Next base: position 6,813 of record CAEGAE010060239.1, read on the forward strand.
AACCACACAGACCGGGCCGGACAGGTGTGTTCACACAGAACCAGAGGACCAGAACCACAGAGTCCAGTTGGACCCGGGCCGGGTCTCAGCTCGGGTCAGAGGAAAACAACATCCTGTGGCTGCAAACGCAACAAAGTCAAATTAATCAATGAATTCAGTTAGAAAAACATTTTTTATTATTTAAAACTAAAGACAATAAAAGAAGAAATGGAAAGTAAATGGCAATAAGTCTGTTTTAAATTTGTTTTTATATTTTAATTTAAACTTTAAAAAGTAAATTTAAATGAATCAATAAGTTCAATTATAAAAACAACAGCATTTTTAGACAACTGAAATATAAAATATTGTTTTTTAAAGTGTTTTAAATTTGGTTTTAAGTTTTAAATTAAAATTAGTTGCAGGTGAAAACTTAATTGAAGTTAATCAATAAATTCACATATAAAAACATTCTTTGCCAGTGTTAATATTAAAAACACAAATTAAAGACAAATTACAATAAGTCAGTTTTGAATTAATATTTTTTTCTTGGTGTTTTTAAGTTAAAACGTGTTTCAGTTTTTTGTTTCTGTCAAATAAATGTTGGAAGTTTGAATATAATTTGTTATTTTCTGTTTTTATTTTAAACTCGTCTGTTTCCTGAAACCTGTTTTTAGTGCCTCTGGTCTGGTTTTTAGAAAGTTTTTATCTCACGCCTGTGTTTTCTCTCTCCCCTCTGTCTGTGGGTCTGTCGGGTCCGGATCCTGGTCGGTACCAAACCCAGCAGAGCTCTCGTTGCGCCGAGTCGCCTTTCAGGCGCCGTCGGACCTGAAACCTGAGGAAAATCTGTCCGTCTGCTGAGGTCAGGCTGCGAGACGCAGTGCGAAAATGTTTACTTTTATCAGCTGTTTTAGTTTTACATTGAACTTCCAGGCAGCAGAGGGGCTCACCTAAAGTCTGCTGTTTAAATGTATCATTGCAGTGGTTTCAAATATTGATTATTTAAATGAGATTTATAACTAAACGTTTTAAAACTTCACTGATGAAAAGGTTCTGGACCGAACACAGAGCCTGGTGGTTCGCCACAGAGAACATTCAGATAAGTTTAAACACAAATGAGACGTTTCCTGATCTGTAAAGCTCAAGCAGTCCTGCTCTAGTCTCTACTGACTGGGTAAAAACATCTTATTATGCTGCCAGCAGATCTATATCCTCTACATCTATACACTGAACTAAGAACTGCTGCTACATCTACATGTTTTTGACCATTTCTCTCAAAGGTTTGGTATAAAATCACAGTTAGCCGTTAGGGTGAAGACATGCGGGGTCTCTGGGTGAGTTTCCAGGAAGAAGTGGATGAACTGGGCGCGTAGCATGTAGTTTGAAATGCTTGTGTCAAAGGTCAAACCTGGTGAAAGCCAGTGGAGCCAATCGATGTTTTAATTTTAAATGGATTCATCTGCAGATTGAACTGATTTAAATAGAACCAGGACTGTCCAACATCGCAGACATGGTGCAGTCTGGAGTTTAACTTTATTTGGTATTTTCCATTCTCATGTTGGTGAAAACAGTTTCTCCAGAACTCTGAGTTTATATCTTGAAGTATTTCCGTCTGTCCCTTTAAATCAGATGCAGTAATTATAGTTAAATGATGTTAAATGAAAACCAGACACGCCCCAACAACAATAACACTGGCAGAGCTGCAGCCGGTCAGTGTTAGCATCCGTGCTAATGATTGTTAGCATTAGCCTATTCTGCTGCTGAAAGCTACGAGGCGTTGCTGTGTTGACTTTAATTTTGTCCTCGTTAGCGCTCTGATTCAGGCGACTGCAGTTCAGTTAAACCCGAACATGAATCATTTATTGCTCAGACGGTTATAGGAACGTGAAGCCGTGGGAACCGGGCTTGGATTATTAATGGAGCATGAAAGTGCTGGGAGTGAAAGCTGAGCCTTAAAGTCTCACATCTGGTCTGTTTTTAGCCAGCGGTACGAAGCGCCTGGAAAACACCTGGAATCCTGCTGGTGGAGGTGTTGACTTGGATTAAGCTGAGATTATCCAGAACGGAGGACTTGACGTTTGTTTTCAATGTTACAGTTTGGAGCCGAAGGAGGTCCGTCCTTCTCAGGTTCACCAGGATCAGCAGATGGACAGAGTTATGTGGATGTTCATGGAGTCGGCAGCAGCTACAGACCAGTGGACCCCTGGTACCACTGAGGTCCGGACCGTCCAGGCTGATGTTTCTCCACAGATTGGTCGTCACCTGCTAGCCGCCGTTCCTCTGGAAGTTGGACCTCAGCTCCATAACCTTTGGTGGTGTCTCCATCTCTGACTTGTCACAGACGTTCTCTCTGTTTCCGCCACTTGTTTGTGCCGTTCTACTGCCACCATCTTGTTATACAGAACGCCTTGAGGCCATCTTGGCACGGCTCCATGTCGGGTCCTGTGTTCGGTAGAAGACTTTGGTCTCTGTTGATAGTGAATCTTGCGTCCTCTTGTTGGTCGGACTTGAGTTGAGCCACGTCTTCGATCTGTCTGTAGTTTGTTGGCGTTTTCTTCCCAGTTTGATCCTGGATGTTGGTTCTGATACCCACCAGTCCTCCTAGCCTACAGACTCAGGGTTCAGCTCTCCTCTGTTGTTAGGGTCCCTCTTGGCTGTGGATGACCTTTTTGCTCACTGCCTGTGAGAACCCTAGGTCCTTATTTCTGTCTTCAACATCTCCAATGTTGCCTCTGGTTTGTCAACCCTTTGGTAGAAACCACGTTGCCCAGTTCTCTATTCTGACTGTCATTCCAGTGCCCTTGGTGTCTCTCTCTCTCTTCGTCCGACCTGCCGATGTTTGGGCCTCTGAGACGTCACCGTCCACCTGCTGACCTCCATCCAGCAGCAGTCCTCCTCTCCCTGCCTCACGTCCGCTGAGTTTGATCCAGATTGACGTAATTTGGCCGGATCCCCCAACACCCCTCTGTTGCTCTAATTCAAGGCCCAGTGTTGGGGGGGTTAAGCTGCAGGCTGCATGGAGGAGAAGGAGAAAAACCCCGAGGGGCTCTGCTCCCTCTCAGCTCCTCCCCCATTAATCCGCCTCCTTCCCTCCAACAACAAGCTCCCCCTCCTGCATTTAGAGCAGGCTGAGGACAGCATCCTCCACACACATCGTTCCTCCTCCTAATTTATGAAAATCTCCTTTACACTGAAGTAATTCAGACATGCAGAACATCCATCCTGCTGTGAGGGTCGTGGAGGCCGTATGAACGCAGCGCTGACCTTCTGTCCTTCCTACCAAGTAGAGAAGTTTCACCCTGGAGAAACCAGACCATGTTTACAGAAGGACCCGTAATCTGTTGGTTTGTCCAGAAACTACAGCTTTAAAGGCTACAGCAGCTTTTCTTCAAAATTAAACAAACATTTCCATAAACAAACATTCAACCCCAACCATGATGCAGCCTCCACCATGCTTTAAAGATGCTAACTTTTACTTCAGAATAGCTCTAAATTGAACAATGTGGGGATTACCATCTGGTTCCTAAACAAGGCCAACCCAGGTTGATCCAGTGTGATGCCAGAACCAGTGAGGGAGTTCTGACTGACTGCTGGTCCTTCTCTCCATCTCCATGACTACAGGACTGGACCACACCCAGACGGGGCCACAATTGGACCAGTTTCCCTCTGGGGTATGAACTTTATTTTACTGATCAATTAACTTTGAATAAAGCCAGCTGGTCCTCCAAACTTCGGTCTGGGTCCGGTTCCAGTGAACTCTGGTTCGATTTGATATGTGAATGCCAAGAGGACCGGAGACCGCTCCAAAAGCAGGAAGTGGACTACAGAACGGCATTCTGGGTAAATACAACCAAAACAAACGTGCTAGCCTAGCGCTAACCAAGGACAAAAGAGAAATCCTCCAAGCGCTAACATCTGACGCCTCCATTTTGTTTCTATCTGGTGAAGAAGGAAGTTGCGCTCAGTGTCTTCTTTGTTGGTTTTCCTGTTGTTTCCTTCAGTGGTTCTTGGTGCAGCGCCCCCCACAGGCGACTGATCCCCGATCAAACCGAGTCTACAGGAAGATCAGGTGTGAAAACAAACAAATTCTCAGGTTTACTCTGAGTTTTCTGGAAGCCATGGACAGGTGATGTTTTCCTGGAAGGTAACTAAGTTAAGATTTGATGTGGCAGACCAACAGGAAGTTGTTTGGTAGAAGGAAGTTTGGGTTGCGTTTGTGTTTACTTTGATGCCTCCAAATGAGCCCATAGCAGGTCAGAGTTCAATCAGGGAACTGTTACGGTTGTAGACTACATCCATTTCTCACCAAATTCAGTTTCAGAATGAAGTAACGTTTACATCTCTGCTAGTTTAACCGTTTGCTAAATTCATGTTGTGAAGAAAAGCAGCTGATGATCCAGAATAACCCTTCCTCATCTGCCATCCCAGAGCTCCGCTTCCAGCCTGCAGAGCTGAATTGACTCTTTACATCTGCCCCGGGTCGCCACCGTCATGGAGGAGCCCTCCTAACGCGGGAGGCGGCGCTCCGGGGCGAGCGGCACTACATTCATCTGGCTTCAGGCCTGCCTTTGTCTGGATGGCAGGTGCTTCTAATCCCGCTGTCAGAATGAGCCTGGACAAGATGTTTGGACAAGCCTGAGCGTAGAAGCCCCTATTCCACGTCATGCAGCCCAACCCCCCAGGCTTAGACGTGAGATATGATCCATACGGCATGGTGGACGACACCAGGAAGCAGACTGATCACAACCACGAGTTTCACCCAGAAAACAGACACATAACTGGTAGAAATGGCCAAATCTCTAACCGTAGTCTGAACTCGGTCAAAGTTCCTCCGTTTCTACAGCCAAAGGTAAAACGAGTCACTGCTGGTGGGTTTTGTTGATCTGCTGATGAAAACAGATTTCAGTCTTTAATTAGGCAGAAGTGTAAAGGACTTTGTAGACATGGAGTAACGTTGGGTTGAAGGAGCAGTGATCTCTCCGTCCATCTTGCCCTTCCTTCAGGCTCCATCGTCCTGAAGCGACCGTCCCGTTGATGACTGACGACAGCTGGAGCCAAAAGGCACTTTTACCTCCACTTCCTCTGAAACCTCCACTGATGGGATGTAATCTCGTTGTTCTTGGCCATGATAATGCCATTGATTTTGCCCCGGGGGTCAGGCGCTGGCCTATAAACCGTCCCCTTTGTTTGGCCGGTGCGGTCGGACGGCTCACCCCTTAATCTGCGGCCTGATGGGACCCGGAGGTCGGGAGGAGACGGAGAGGACGCGCGCGCCATGAAAATCCTTGTGAAGTTTTTCCTCGGCATTAACCTGGTTTCCGCCTGCCGATGCTGATCTATTTTTGGTGGGGGCGGGAGAAGGAGACCGCTGCTTCAGTTTGGATTCCTGGTGGCCCGGCTGCGCCGCCCCAGGTCTGCCGTAACCCAATTTGAGTTGACTTTGCCCGTTGAGGGAGAGCCGTGGCCCGGGGCTGCACGCTGTCATAATTCAAGCAACACAATGAAGGCGAACCTTTCTGCTGTCGGTGCACGCACATATGCACCCCTCCACACATCATCACACTCCGTCAGCTCATCCTGTCAGAGACTTGGGTTCAAGCATTTTAACTCCACACTGATTAAACAGTCGTTACGTTGCAATATTTTCCTTCAGAAGTATGAAATTAATCCTGGAGATTTTAAAGTTTTTTTTGTTCTGCTGTGGATTTTAGTTTCTGATTAACGTAACACAGCCAGAGGCCAAAACATGGCGCCATTTTAACACCGTAGCCATGGAAACGATGATGAACCCTGCGCAGTTTTTGGCTTTTTGAAGGAAAGAATAGAAAAGTTAAGAAATAATTTTTCAGTTTCAAAATATTTTAGGTTCAAATCCTTTTAAATTTGAACAATTTTTAGTACTGAAACAATTTTTCTTTCAAATCTTTTTTAGTTTAAAAATTATTTTTTAGTATTGAAGCAATATTTTGCTTCCAATTTTTTGAGTTTCAAATTAGTTTTTTTTTTTCAGGTTTTTTTTTTAGTTTCAAAGTCGAACAGAAAATCAAAAATAATTTTTTCAGTTTCAAAGTAATTTTTCAGTTTCAAAAGCATTTTGTGAACAAATTTTATGACTAATTTAGCTCCATGGCTTCTAATCGTACTGGTGATTTCTAGAGGTTTGGTGAAGTCGTTTCTGGAAACGTTTGGTTATTTTTAAACTATTAAATCTGACAGATTGATGACTCGCCTGTAGAAATGAGCCCGTTCTTCATACGGCTGCTGGTCGTCGTGTGTTTGTGAGACTAAAGTCAGAGCAGGATCTCAGCTGGTTTCATGGTGATCAGGTCCGTTCCGTTTCGCTGTCCATCAGCGCTGAAGCTGGCGCTGCCCGGCCGGTCCGTACTGTATGTGGGGTGTTTGGGATGCGGGACGCGGCGCGCTGGGACCTGGCTGCGCCGCCCGGGTCCCTCCATGCGATCCACGGCCCAGTAAACCATTGTTTGACTTGGCTCGGCTCGGGGCTCCCCAGGGTCTGTGCCATGAAAAGCTTTCTGTTGGACGCCCGATGCTCATTGTTGGAAAAATTGTCCCCCCCAAAATTAGCATAGAAGCATCCAAAATGCATAATGTTGTGCAAATGACAGCTGCTTAGCTGAAACAAAGGGAGCAAAATGGCTTTTGGTTGCGCTGGCCTTGTTATGCTAATGACCCCCCCTGCCTGCCATTACAGCCCGGTCCAAACAAATCAGGAATTCCAGCTTCATTTGGCATTGTTGCCCCATGTTCTCCATCAGAGCAGCAGTGTGGTCCGGTTCGCCCCCCGCTGAGGCGCGATGTGAGCGATCCTCTGGTTACCTGATATCTGAGCTTCTGACAGGTCCACGTTTCTTTGCTTGAGCCTCCAGAGCAGGAAGGGTTCCCAGCTCCTCGTATTTAGTATGCTAATATATTCTAGCGGCTAATTCAGCAGCAGAAACAAAACGGAGTGAAAAGGTTTGGGTTTCAGCGCAGACTAATGACCAGCAGATTAATCACCGGACACGTGGACGGGGACAGCGTCAGCCGCAGTGTCAGCTTGAAGCTTTCTGCAGCACTGGAACCAGGATCAGAACCGATAAACCCAACAGAACCGAACTGGACCAGGATTCACCCAGCAGAGGACATCAACCGTCACCTCCTTCCTCTGAGGAATGGATGGAGGACATCTCCTGCTTCTGGTGCAGGTCATGAATGCAAGGCCAGAACCTCTGACACGGTCCTTCCTGACTGGACCTGGACCCTCTGCAGAACCTCTGGGTCGACCAGAGACAGGAGGCTCACGGTGAGAAGAGTTTTGGTGGTTCTGGTTGACGATGTTGGACCTACATCTGAAGGAATGGTGCAGTACCGGTTGGTTTCACAGTGGAAACAGAGCGACCCAGTCCGGCATCAGTACCTTAAACCAGCAGTAATAAAGTGGATCATTTGGTAAACTCATCAATCTGACTGAACTGGGTTGAACTGGAGAACATTTGGTGTTGATATTTGATTTGATGAAGTGGATCGGCCTCATGGATCTGTGAGATCGTTTCTCCTTCCTTCCTGCTCGTCATCGCGCGTCTCCAGCCGGTTGGACCCAACCGTTTCCTGGTTGGAGGTGAGACTCGGTCCTCTTCCTGCTTTCAGGCCATCAGGCTCGTTGCTGAGCGCTGAAAGAGATGGACAGCGCTCGCCTCTTGCTCAGTGGAAATTAAGCTGCCGCAGCACGCCCGCCACCCCATTGTTGGCCGCCCGGGGAACCGGCCGCTTGGTATTCCAGGCACAGATTGGCTCTGAACTTTGCTGTGTGCAGTAGGAACCCGGCCCACTGCCATTGCAATTCTCCCCCTTGCCTTTCCAACTCAATCTCGCACTGTGCCCTCATCACCCGCTCCCTTCCTTCATGTCTTTGCCTTTCCGCTGGCTCTCACCCCAGAGAACATCTTGTTCTTGTTACTCTGAGATACAGGAACGATCCGGTTTCATGAAACATGTCAACTACTGTGCATGTGAGCCAGAACAACGAAAAAATCTGTCATCTGGAGGCAACGCTGCTGCTGACGCACGCTGCTACCCCTGGTGGCAGTTCCTTCATGCCACTGGAGGACTGTATATTTGTTTAGTTCCTCTAATCATCAAAGGCAGCCCAGAGCTGTCTCACCTGTTTCCTCATGAAACGCTGCCTTTCATAGGAGCGCTGCAGCTGCTTTCTGTCCTGGCGCTCAGGCCTGATTAGACGGCTGTAGAAAGGAGGCCCCGCTCCTGCCACGTGATTGGGAGAGTCACCTCTGATGGTGATTTATTCCCCCGACAGGACATCCACGCTGCCGCGTTTAGGAAGGTCTTGGCCTTCTTTCCTCCTCCGCCAGGTGGAGAGACACGTCAGATAATCCAAACACTGCCATAAAAACAGCAAGTTTTCAGCAAAATGAAAAATAGCATCATTAATGTTTGGACATAAACATGACTTACATCCCTTATCCATTGCATGACCTCAATCATCCTGGGAGAGATTGGAGACGATGCCTTGGTGCCAGCGGTGACCCAAAGTAAATATCTTGAAGAAATGATCCTTAAAATATGATCTGAAGCTTCTTGTGTTTCATTAGATGTCCTGATTTAAAGCATACATGAAGAAGAAAGGATCACATTCAGAGACTCGGCCTGTTTCTACAGATGTTGGGACTCTTAACAGGGTCACACGTATGTCTGAATCCACGATTTTGAGAAAAAAAAGATACAGTTTAGTCTCCATGCACTGTGAAGTTGAACAGAAAGTTCTTTGGGACTGATGTTCTCTTCTGTAGTGGTTCTCAAACCGTGGTACATGTTGTACCCCTGACTCCCTTCTGGGGCTCACAAGAAATATTGATGTCAGCTGTTAACAAGTTGCACACAAAGCCAAGTAACCATGGGCAGGGTGGGGAGAACAAACTGAACGAGGAACATGTGCAACACCGGCCGTCTCTCTGTAGAGCCGTGCTGGACGGCTGATTGCTGCTTTCATTTCTGTAGCATCAGGTTTACAATCGTGACTTTGTGCTGCCAAACCAGTAAAAATACACTTAGAAACGCTAACGTCAGGTCGCAATAAACCAAGAAACCTTTGGTTCGTATAGACAGGACCTGAGCAAAATCCCATTAAAGTCGTCCAGAAAGATTGGGCCCGACACCACGGAGTCTCCACGGATTGGATCGAGCCAGATCGGAGTTTATCCAGGACTGTAGAAAAATAAAAAGCTGCTCTAATTTAAGGGAAACTTTCTGGAGCAGCAGTGGTAGCCGGTAAAACTACCAGGTAGGAACAGGACCTACATGGTCCGGAGTCCTGGTGATCCACTGGTCCAGGTTTTCTCAGATCTGAAATGTTTGTGGGATCAGGTCCGTTTACCGTCTGCTGAAGCATTTCAGTCCTCAGCCTGTTGAAAGGCGGAAGCTTCCCAATACTCAGTCCTATGGATCGGACTCAGCACCGCTGCCAGCAGGCGGACATTTCATCGTTAACATCTCAATACAAATTGCTTAATTTCCCACAATCTGAATGGAGGAGCTAGCTGAGCGGCTAGCCCCGTTTCTCCTGACAGAGCGGTAATCACATCCTTACAACTGGTTGTCCTGATTCCCATCTTTATCGACTCAGTGTGGCGTACAACATCGTTTGATGTGAACACTGTTTCACCGAAAACATAAAGCTTCACCTCTGCGTAGCTCTGGCAGACATCAGCCTTGAGTCTGAGTGGAGTTGGAAGAAGACGCCTCGTTTTGTTGAAACGTTCAGGCGTTTCTGAGCGATCATGATGGTGTGGCCTCTGGACAAATAAGCTAACCAGGATGGAGGGTCTCCATGTCGTTTTGGGTTTTTTCAATCATTTTTATCCCACTGAATCGAGAGAATCTTTCATCATGTCTGCAGGAGGCGAAGCGACCAAACCGTCCTGGTTTTAGGTTTGAGTGCTTCGCGGTGGCGCTGCTCAACTCCAGGATGAATCCGCCTCTCTTCGCCTCCCGGCTGCCTCCCATTCATCCAGCCGGACTCGGATCGACGGCCTGAGTGATGGACGCGGCCCGAGGCGGAGACACTGCCTCAGTGTTCAGAGCACAGCCGCTCTGTTCAGGCCCCGCGGGGGGCCGCCGCGGCCCCCAGAGCCCCGCAACAAATCTCCCAATTGTGTTCCCAACGCTCTCCAGAAACATGCCACATGATCCTTATCAGGCTGCCTGTAAAGTAAATATACACCCCACCATATATTACCATAAATTACTGCTGCAGCAGGCCTGATGGTGATTGCTGCTAAACGCTTTCTCCGGAGAAACACTCGCTCTGTGTGCGTGTGTGTGTGTGAGGAGCTAAAGGGCCGCTGCCAGTGTTTGTTCAACTTGCCTCCAATGAGATCTCAGGGTCCGGGTGGGATTTGTATGAACACAAGCTGTGAGTGATGTAATTCATTCAGCACCGACTTGGACCTTTAATAGCTGCCGTCTTGAATCACTGCCATCCCTCCTGGAGAATGCTGTGACACTATGTGTGTGTGTGTGTGTGTGTGTGTGAGGCCCTCTTTATTTTCACTAATGTTAGCACGTGCTATTACCAGGTCAGCTAGTAATTAAAAAATGCCCAGAAACAAGAGCGTTCAATTAGTCTGCTGAGTTCTGGCTCAGCTTGGTGTTGGCCAGGACTCGAATCGAGAGCTGAGGCCGCGTCGCCTTCGGCCCGCGTCGCCTTCGGCCCGCGTCGCCTTCGGCCCTTCGGCCCGCGTCGCCTTCGGCCCTTCGGCCCGCGTCGCCTTCGGCCCTTCGGCCCGCGTCGCCTTCGGCCGCGTCGCCTTCGGCCCGCGTCGCCTTCGGCCG
>CAEGAE010060255.1:0-72332 GCA_903067095.1 Girardinus metallicus
ACAAAAACAACTCCGCCGAGACTGAGCCATTTTCCTAGCCTTTTAATGCTAACGCTATAGCCACCGGAAATTGTCAAACCCCACATCCGCTTTAAAACGCGGAAGCGTGAAAAAGGTCTACTCAGATTAGCCAGACCAGGAGGCTAAAGCTAACATCAAATCAAAAAGAGGGACAAGACAAAGCAGTCTTCTTCCATCCTAAAACAACTCTATTCTCAAACCATTATAATGGCAAATGCAATAGCTATTTCATGGACAATTAAACCACAATTACCTTTGGACAGCGGTGGTTGCTTACGCAGACGGTGATGGCTATTTGCACAAGAAAGTGGATGTTTGAGGCGGTGTGCTACCAATTATCTTCCTGACTGAAACACGGGCTGAGAGGGGAACGAGTGAAAAAATAGCTGTCTAAAAGAACTTCAATGCAAAGTGAAAATAGAAAATAAAAGGACCAGGACTCTTAAGACTTTGGCTCTGAAATTGCATATGGCTCTTCATAACCTTTGTCCAAAGTGATCTTGAGCTAAGACTTGTATTTAAATATAAGGTTAAAAGAAGAGATTTTAGCTTCTTTTTTTATCTGTGTTTTAATGCTGTATCTAAAGTTTCAAAACAGCATGACACTAATGATTTTAGAAATCTTTTTTTTTTCTTGACTAAGACACAAATTACATCATTTATTTTTCCTTATTTATAATTATGGTAAATGTCATTCGAGAAAATGATTTTATTTTCTTGAGTAAAGCTTTAGTTTAACCTCGATACAATTAAATGTTATTTATTCAGAGAGAGAACAACAGTGGCTCTTTAGATAGTATAAGTTGGTGAGCTTTGGTTTAAGTTAACACAATGGTCTTGCTTTTTACTTCTCATTACTTCTATGCCAGGCAATGGTTTAAAGATTAAAAGATACTGCTCACATGAACTGCTGCCAGTTTTGAGACTTCTGTGTTTTGAGGAGGTAAAAGTCGAATTTGGTTTTGGTTTCTCTCAGATTAGCCAGTAACTTCATTCCTCAGGACAAAAATCTTTGTCACTTTAGCAGTTTTTCTCTGACATGTCCACAAAGGGACTTTAAACGATGAGATCACTACGATAAAAAGTTTGTTTTGGGGCTTTTTGTAAAAGAAAAACCTTGGTATGCTTTAATATATGTAAGGTGACTGCATTGAGAATGGTGAGGTAGCTCAGATGACAAACTGTAAACTAATTACAACCACAAACCCACCGACTGAAATGTCAATCATTATAGGACAAACATAAAATAACCACAATGCAAAAAAGAATCTGGGTTTTCCATTTTTTTTTTATTCTCACAAAAATGAATGCTTATGTTTCTGAAAAGAGACAGAATCTAGAAAACACTGAATTCACAGTTGTCACTTTACAAATGTTTTCAAACATTTTGTGGTTCTTTTTAGGCACTAGGAATTAAAGCATCGCTTAATTCAGAACAAAAAAAAATACATCTTTGGTCCAGTAAGTAATTGCTTTTTTTCTTTCTTTTTTATTCAAAAATGTAAGAAAATAACACCAGGGTCAATGTTTCATTCCATTGAAACACGTATTTCTGAAACATTTAAAGACTTGTTTTCTTTTTATATTTAAATATGATATTAAAGCTACATCTCAGAAATGACCAGCAATCTTACAGATGTTTTCGCATCTGAAAAAACAAAACAAAAAAAACATGAAGAGAAATTATTTGTCAGCTCAATCAGACATCCAGCAGTACAGGATTGTTTGAATCAAGTCACATTTGGCAAACCAAGATTTCGTTTCCCTGTTCCTTTGACGCGGCGATGATGGAGACACAGGGGCTCAGCTACAGGGCAGCCATGTTTGATACGAATTACTGCAGTGCGTGATCTGCGGCGCTTGCACGTGTGCAATGTAATAATTGCTGAAGTTGATGTCCTGCACGTAAGGTGCCGGCTGGTAATAACACGTGACGTTTGTCACAGTCGGGATGGCGTTCTGTTCGGCGAGGACCTTCAGCGCCAGCATGGAGATGAGGCTGAGAGTCTGACGCCGCTCGTGGCTCATTAGACACACAGTACTCTCATTCACGACATGGTGCAGAGTCATTAGGCACTCATAGCGTTTGTGCTCCATGCCGGCGAAGTGGTTCTGCAGGTAGGCCTCCAGCTTCCTCTGCTGCTCGCCTATGTCGGGAAAGTCAATAAAAAAGCGGGAGCACATGTAGCGCTGCATCTGTTTCATGTCTGCTTCGGAGGAGGGAGTGAAGCCCCTCACCAGCAGGTGGCAGTACTTCAGCAAGCCACCGCCCCTGATTTCTTCGGGGCTTCGCGTTGCTATGGTCCTCTGACACAGATGGTCCATAGCTTCCTGGAAGTCGCCGTACACGCTCTCGCCGATTACGGTGGGGTGAAAGCTCTCTGACATCGGGGTCTCCGAGCACCGGTCAAACAGAAGCAGAGAGTCCAGACAAATCTGGAAGGAGTCCACGCTGAATTCAAACTGCCGCCTCAAAGAGTCCACAAACTTAAGCTCCACGTTCTTCCCTGTATTGTTGGACAGCGAGATAAGGCTCCAGCGGTCCGTGTCATTGCAGACTTTTACCAGTTTTTGCACATACGCCTCCTTGAGGGTCAGCGCCGTGATGCGCTCCTTAGAGACCCCGGCTGGCAAGAAGTCCAACAGGCAGTCCAGGACGACATCTTTCACCAGGCGGAAGGCCTGGTCATCCTTTAGCGACACCCCGAAGATCAGGTCGAGGTCCTTGTAGCCAAGGCCGTTTTCCTGATGGAGCACGTGGCTGGCTGCTGAACCGTTCAACCTCACGTCCTTCACACACACTCCTCTCTCCTCGAGCCTCGCTCGCACCACCTGGACAAAAACAACACACGATGAGTGACCTTTACTAAATATATCATTCATTTAGAAATAAAATATATATATATATATATATATATATATATATATATCACTTAAAGAAAACCATATAACAAAGCATTTAGGCCAAGAAGCAATTGTAAACAGATTTTCATTTGTTGTGTGAAGTACAAGAACAGATTTTTAAGAAGGAATTTGGATGTTAATTGTATTTTCTACAAATACAAAGAGCTGTGCTTTGTTTAAGCTGCAGGACAGTGAGAGAGAGCAAGACTTTCATCAGATAACAGGGAGGCTAAAAGGAGTACAGCAAAGTTGCGCTGTTTCATTCTGTTTCACTTTTAGAAGATGGTGAAAATGTTGGCAGCTTTTTTTTTTTAAATCGTAGAGTTAGGAGAAGAAGCTTTAATTCTCTGTAAATACACCTGAACACGTCTGTTTTTGTAGTGGTTGCTACACTAATCCTTAATATAATGCTGAATTCTGCAACTGTTCTTTGGTCTTTTTATTAAGAGGAAAACCATCTCACCGATGTATTTGGCTTAATATCAACAAGTAATGACTGCTAAAAAGAGCTATAAAAAAAATATATGTTCATATCTTCTTTTTGAAGATAAAGCAGAATCAGCTAAAATTGTTTTTGGCTGGCTGAAGATTCAGAAGAATCGGTAATCTGAAATTGTCCACAAAATTCTGATTAGTGCAGCTCTAGTAGAGCATAAATTAAACTAGGACTGCGCAGTTAACATAATAATTATATTCAGTCACATTTAGAAACATAAATGTACCATTTATTAATTTCTTCAAGAAACACTAGTCATTTCAGTTTTTTTAGTTTAGAAACATTAATTCAACGTTATCTTTATTATCAGAGGAGAACTAATTACTAACACAAGACTGTTATGACAACCTCAAAACAGTTTTTCAGTTTATTGAAATGTAAACCACAACTCTACCGAGATAAAGTGCATTCTTGCAGCTGGCTTATGATGTAATAGATTGAAAGGGCAATAAAGTCAATACATCTTATCAAAATTATATAACGGCATACTACCGAAGGCTCTCTACAGATGACGTCACAATCCCTCTGCTCTGGAAGATGATCAACAATTTATGAGACTTCAGTATCAAATAAGATCATATTTATGGAGAATCATCAATCAAATGGCCACAGATCTTAGCCAGAAAACTCTATCTTGATTGGCTTAGTTTGCTGAAAAAGCAGTTTTCAACCCTCTCATGTTAATTTCAGCTATCAAAACTAACAACTTGCACTATTTATGGTCTATGGATTCATCAAAAGTTTTGCTGGAAGAAAAAAAAAAAAAAAAAACTTTGGGAATCGGCAGGTCCTAAGAAAACCAGAAATCGTCATCAGCAGCTTGATCGGTGAATTTCTATCGGCCAAAACCTGAAGGAATGTCAAGTGAAATTCCACTACAGTTGTTTAGCAAGCATCTCAAAAGACTTGTTTAAGTAACCCCCACAGCAACCTAGAGGAAATCAATAGATTGTGAAGGCAAGATCAATACCCCTGCTCACAAAAGTCCACCTCATTACCCTCAACCTTAGTCTGAATTAAACTGAAGTGCTGCAAAAAAAACAAAAAACAACGCAGGGATGGAAAGTCTCCAGGGCTACATCCACCTGGGTCAAACTGCCTTATCAAAGTCACACAGATAAGATTTATAATCCTAACCGGCCACCAAAAGGGAGCATTGGGACACGCTCTGAGCATCCTGCAATTTGTTCGTCTCTCAACAGAAGCAACTGAGAGTCAACCGACATCGCTGCTTTGAAAACAGCAATAAGGATGCATTCAGATTATGTGCTTAAACTGCAATAATCTAGTTTAGGTTTCAAATTAAAAGACATCAGCTTCCGTTTTGTATCTGTAGGAGGGATCAGAGGTTTATCTCGATGCTTGTACTAACACTCCATGCATCACTGACTGGACATGTCAGACTGCGGTTCTGCTGGGCAAACAAGTGCTGCAAAACCATGAAGAAATAAACACCTGCAGCACAAATTAGCTACTGCACGCTCACACGCAATCCTCAATCCCCCATGGCACTGGCCTGTCAGATTAGCGTGTGTTAACGCTCTCTCCCATGGTGATCAGATAACATGATGGCTCTATTTATACATACTAGGTCAGCCTAGACACAAACACATTTTAAAGAAGGGGCAACCCCCCTGGTGCAGGATAATGAGTAGGACAAAAATTGCGGCAGCAGCAATTTGCCAGTGGGATGCTTACAGTATTTCAGCCGTAAAGCAAAATGAACTGGGTCCAAACTCCAGTCAGAAGCAATAAAAAAGTGTTTCTCTTTTTCAGCGCTTCGAGCTCTAATCGTGTACAAGAGATCCTGCAGTTAGCAAGTCACCTCTCAGAGATGCTTGGATGCAGACATGTGATTAATCCCCCCCCCCTCAAAGAAGTTCAAGTAAAGTTATTAACCTCATGGCTAAAATTTAGAACACTCCAGGGCTCAAGCTCTTTAGTAAAAAAAAAATAAAAGTGTGAAAGTGAAGTGGATTTGTGTTGCAAAACCCGAGACGTTCAGTGAATGGAACAACAAGGGAGAGCCAAGTCATATAATTGAAAAGAAATTCTATTTTTTTCTTACTTATCAAGTGTTCAAAAAGTAAGAAATTCTATATTTTTTGTCAGTAAACACACTGATCAATTGCTCTGTGAGTGTAGGAAAATTCAGATCAAGATGAAGAACTTTTGTTTTGATAGATAGGAACAATCCTGTAATTACATCATTTTCTGTTGGATTCAATAACAAATCAAATATTTTGTTATGATATTTAGTTCTCATAGGATAAAAAAAGATGAACACAAATAATAATAACATTTAATCCCCAATTCCAACCTAATATGATATGGATTATTCATGCTGTTTGAACTCGTTTTCCACTCTTTGGTTCAATCGGGTGACGGCATGAGTGCAGAATTTATTGATGCTCTCATTATACCAATTTTTATATAAGAATGCAGAAATATACATGTCTTTTTGTGAGGCTCTTTGCCTGTGGCATCTTGAATGCATTGGTATTCCACACCCAGGATAATGAACAACTTAATGACATATTGCAGAGATAATTCAGCCATTTCAGATGTGTTGGAAAAGGGACACATCTAAAGTGTGGAAGACAAAGGCTCTTGTTTTACACGTCAGAGATGAACTTCTGAGTTTAGCAGGGATTGGAATTGGTCAATTCTGTCTTTGATCAGTAATAAACAGGTGAAATACTGAAAAACAAAACTCGTTTCGACTTGAATATATGCCTGCTAATGATCAGAAACACGTGCTATGAAGCAGAAATGACTGAAAATTTCTGAACAAAATAAACTTGGAGAACGAAACAAAAATAGTCAGAAACTATGTTTAGATAAAAAGTCTAAAATAGGGAGAAAATGCAGGTTTATGATGGTGAAGTTGATATTATAGCAGTCCCACTGCAGTGGAACAAAGGTCCATGCTTCCAGTCATGTCTTTCCCTGTTATGTCAGAGGAACTGGAGTAGCACATCATCATGACTGATAAAACACACACCGAAACCAGTCATCAGCGTTCAGTCTCCATTTAAATTAATCTATGCAGCAGATGGTAGGTTCGAGGAGGAAATAAAAAGAAAAAATTATACAGGGATTTCACAAATCCAGAGCAAACACAGGAGTCCCCACACTTGGAAATCAAACCCCCCATTTAAGCCTCCCCGCGTTCTTCAATGGACCATTCATCTTTCCACAACCACAGGCACGGACCTCTGGGCTTCACAAAGTTCTTGGGCTCATCTTGAATATATCAGAGTGCAAAATGAGATGGAAATATGAAGGGGGCGGGGGTGTCCTGTAACAGCCACCCGTTCATTTTGAAATTCTAACTCTGCAGTTTCTTTTCCAGCTAAACGCAAACCTAAGTATCAGGGGAGGCGAAACATGATCTGACCACACTGTTCTAGATCATATAGGCCATACAAATGACATTTACAGAGAGAATATGGAAAGCCTGGCTCCATACATTTAGTACATTTATGGAGGTTTTTACTCATTCTCATGGAATAAAGCTAAATAATCTCTATTAAATTAAATCAACTTAAATTGAGGATGATCTTGAGATGGAAACGAGGGGAAAAAAAAGAGAAAAACAGAGAGAGAAAAAAATTAAGTTCTGGGTGTGTCTAAGAGTGATAAAAGACCACCAGGGGTCGTTGAGGACTTTCAAAGGGAATAACTAACTTACTATAAGTTATTCATTTAAATTTGAAGCACCAGCCAAATATATTCAGTTTACAGGCTTAATAATAGATTATATGTTTTGTTTTGTTTTTTCAGGGGACTAAATTACTTGGTTGTAAACTTAACCAAACAGATCTTCACACTGCCTCTGTTAGAAATTAAAATAAAATGTAAAAAGAGAGTCGGGAGTGTCGGATTACCATACCTGGACGATCTGACGGGGTTGCACGGACAGAGTGGGGAAGTTTCCTCGGCCGTGGATGGGGACAGCTTCCCCAAGGATCGAGTCCAAACGCTGCACCTGATCCCACGACAACACACAGAACCTCCGAGTCTGATCCAAAGCTCCAGACATTTCAGTCCCAACTTTTTTCCCCCCCGACTTAAATGAAAAACAAACAAACAAAAAAAAAATGGGTGGAAAATTAAAAAAAAAATAAATAAACAATTAACAACCAGAGAATCTTCTTCCAAAATCACAAAGATCACCGCGTATTCCTCTCGGGGTCAGCGGCTGGAGCAGGTCTGGTTCAAAACTGGGAGAAAGAAAGTTTTAGGATTGACCGAGATCAGCAGCTTCCTCCTGCCCTGTGTGCCGCTGAAATCCGGTCAGTTTGCGAAGCGCCGATTCATAAGGAAGGTCCTGGAGGCTTAGAGAGCCTCCTTATTAGCATGGGCCGCAGTGATTGGCTGTTGCGTTTGGTCATTGATTATGGACGTCCTGCATGCAGGGAACACCCTCCATCTGACGCTCGCTGACAGCTTTCTGCTCCTCCTCTGCTCTGCAGCAGCTGCATGCTGGCACAGTTTTCCCCTCCGACCATCCGGGATCCCGAGGAACATTACCTCAGGCTCAGACTACAGCTGAGCCCGAGTCTGATCAAGTCTGATAAAAAGTAAGAACTGGGATAAGACTGCAGCTGCTCAGAGCAGAGGCGCCCAAAATTATTTGAAGCCCTGAGCAAATTTTAACGGGGCGGGGGGCTTTCACACGCTCCATGATGGAACATTTTTGCATTCTGTGATTTGAAAAGAACTTTCAAATCACAGAAAGTTGAAATCGGAGTCACCAATTAGTGACTCAAATTCGTTATTTAATTTATACACTGAGTGAATCGTGAACGGTTAATAATTTACTTGCTGTAGACAGGTTTGTGTTGTTTCTCCTTCTTTCTGCATCTCAAGTACAGTGAAAGAAAGAAAGCATTTTAAAGTTTGTTTAAATTATTACCAGAATGCGAAGCCTAATCAGCAACGACTTACTCAAACCTGGAGGAAAAAAAAAAAAAAAAAAAAAAAAACTATGTCACTTAGTAAAAAATTTATTTAAAAAAATTAAGATGATTTTATTTTAAGATGAATCCAAATGTGATAACTCCATATGTTTGAGCTTTCAAGTAATAGGACTTTTTATGTTGATTGATATGGAAATCAAACAGAATCAGAAGCACAATAAAATCTGTGATTATAATTTTTTATTTTTATTTTTTTACTTCTCTTCTCATGAACAGTTACAGTATGCGTCAAATGCTCTTGAAACTCATACACAAGCAGCTGACATTATTATTTTGGCCTTAAGCTGTGCCTCTGTTAACAGAACATTCAACTTTTAAGTTATTTGCGAGTGTGATGTACGACCGCTGCTGTCGTGGGTGAATTGACGTCAGGAAGGGACCTTCTGCAGCCACAAATCTAATGATGCCTCATGCCGACCCTGCGGCAAATACAAACTCTACTTCTGCTTATGATAAGGGCTGGCCAGAAGCCACATATTAAAGGGATTATTTGGGATTTTTGGAAATGAGGTTCTGTTAAAAAAAAATAAATAAATAAAATTAGAAACAGTTTGTATATTTTCAAATCCAGATCAAGTTGGTCGAAGACGCTGAAAAACACAGCGAGTCAGAGAAGGTCAAAAGCAAACATCTACAGTCTTGAAAGTGCTTGAAAAGTCGAGCAGCTTATAGAGATGCTGTTATATTTTGTGTAGGACGGTCATTTACAGAGAAGCCAAAAATGATTAACAAAACAACTGGAGGATTTGAGTTTCCCACGCAAATAATTATCAGCTTTTGTTTGAATAACCGCTTGATGAAAATGTGAAAATGGTTCAAAGGTTAATAAAACACTGTTAAATTTTTGAGATTGTTCATACCTAACTTTGGTACAGTTACTCTTAGCTTCACTTTTTCATGCCAAATAGTTTGAATGGCTCTGGATTTTACTCCACACTGAAAGGATCCAGCAGTTTTTACATTAAGATATGTCCTAAACTCAGATTTGTGTCCAACTAAAATCCCCAGAATGAGCTGAAGAGCGCTGCTGGCGAGAGCTTTGTTTGAGTTTCTCTCCTTCACCCACTTATTAAAAGAGAAAAGCAATGGATGAATGGATACATTCTTATTGTCTTTTTTGTTTCAATGTTCTTTCTTATCTGTCATGAGGCTCAGCGTTCATCTCCTTTGGGGAGATTTGCATGTTTTTATTCTCATTTGAGTAATTTAGTTCATTAATAATTTTCGTATTGTATCCTTTTTGTGATTTTTTTTTGTGACATTAGAGTGATGGTAGATGGAAAAGAAGGCAGAGAAAATCAGCGCACGGAGACTTAATGGACCAGGCCCGGAATTGAAGCTGTAGTGAGAGCTGACAGACCCAGAACATGATGCGTCCTTGACTAAGCTCACTTTAAACCTTCTTGTAGCCAGTTTCTCATTGGCTGTATGGCACATAGCAGATGGAAAACGTCTTCAGATGTTCTGTTTATAGCACGTTGGTTAAAATCCACCTGAAGTCTAAAACTGACTCCACCAAACATGTGGAAATCAGTCGTTGAAGTCAGTAACTCGCTGGGGAGTATTTATCCTGTAAAAATGTGTTGTTAGCTTAACAGGTACAGTAGAAACCTGTGACCTTTTAGACTTTGATGTGTCCCTTCATCAAACCAAACTTCAGCACAAACGCTGACTAATTTTATTTGCTCGGTGTTGCTTGCAATCAGATAACCTCTCGTCGCCCCCTCGGTTTTCTCCACTCTGCCTCTTTATCTGTGCGGCAGGTTGCATTTTGTTTGTTTTGGTGTCCTTACAAAGACATTCCATTTGTGAGCTTTTCTCCCAGAAACTGTAAGTGCGGCACCGGTTTGAGGTGAGCTGTCTGCACGCTTCTTGAGTGTCCAGAGTCTCTGGTCTCATGTGACTGGACTGCGGTCGGACCTGCCTTTGTCTTTACGCCTCATCTCGTCTTAAATGGAGCCTATTATGGCCTTAAATACCCTAAATGTCTTATAATGATGGACCTGACTCAATCATAGACATTACTCACAATAGCAGACATTACTCCTTCAGTGATGAGATGGGCCTTTGGATTGTTTCTGTTTATTCCAGCAAACAGCAGAGGTGGGGAATTTCCCCTTTTTAAGGTAATAATTAAAAATTTCCCCCCCCATCAGCTCCTCATACATTTCCACACTGCATGTTTACACACCCGTAAAATGTTTACAACAGAGCAAAGTTCATCCCATGTTGTTTCAGCAATGTAGCCATTAAACAGACACAATCACATGCGCCAGTTCACGTCATTATCTTCTCTCCAAAACACAAGGGTGTAGGCGTGTGTGTGCGTATGCGTGTGTGTGTGTGTGCTTTTTTTTTTTTTTTCTTCTGTGTTTCATGCATGTTTCAGCTTGTGTCAACAGCTGGAGGCTAACAGCTTCTTGCAAAGCTCCGAGGACTCAGGTGGTGATCAGGCTCTGGCTTTTTGGTCTCCACAGCAGATCACTTGAAGCACTGTGATGTCAACACTGTGCTGTTTCTGTGGCAACAACATCCACGGCTTTTGAAGAGCCAGGAAGTGGCGTCTCCAGCCGAAGGTCCTGCCGAGCACACATGAGACACATCATGCGTCATGCGACTATAAATAACCACCTTTGCGGTACTTGTGCATTCTGGGAGAAGAGCCGTCTTTTACCTGAACAGGGATGAGAAAAGTTTTTTAAAAGCATTGGTGGTGGGGGTGGCGGGTTGCAGATAAATGTCAGCCCCTTTGACATTCTCATGTTCCCTCACAGCTTCATGTAAGATGGAGAGCTGTTGATGGATTCAATTGGCAAAAAAAAGAAAATGGTTCATGTTTATATTTTAGGGTTTAAAGTGACGTACTGTTGAAACGCTATAAGCATTTCGTGTATAACTCTCCTGATTAAAAGCTGAAGCTGACAACTAGTCTCCAAGGGGCCATGACCCAAGTGGATTTCTATTATTGTGAAACAACTCTAGTGTCAAATACATCACAACTGTGTTTTACAAAACTTTTCATTGATTATCACAATTTCACTGGATGGATATTTACACAGGAGAGGGAGGTTGGGAGCCAGTGTTTGCCCTGGGATCTTCCAAACAGCGAACTGAGAAAGGAACATGCATAACATTTCTGATCAGAGTGAGTTGTCAAATAGAAAAATAAGGCAGCATAAAAAAGTAGAAACATTGGTCTAAATGAGAACTTGTTGTTGATTTTTACACCACATTGCGTTTATTTTACTCATTTCTCTTCTGTGTTTGCAGTCGTAAGACTTTCTCAAAGTAAAATTATTGGTGGAGCACCGACTTCTGCTTCGATTTCGTGTATAAATAGTTATTGACCTCTGAGTAAAACTACCACGTGACGATGGTTTAAAGGTTAAGAAAACAGTCATCCATTACCTGCTGGGATGTTTTTGAGTTTGGAGTTGTTTAAAGAAGGTTTGGATTAGCTGTTAGCTTTAGTGCCCAGAAACGTCAAATCTAGATTTTTACAAAATGAAAGCCCCAAAATCAGTAATCTGCTTGTTGTTGTGATATGATTGTTTAAAAAGTCCTAATCTTCAAAAAACAAAATACACAATTTTGTGATTTTTCTATATTTTTGACTAAGGTTCTGTCACAAAATGTAACGCTGTTTTGGTACTGTAAAAGTCTGTTTGGGCGCTCGGGAGGTAGGAGTTTGTCACGTAATCAGTGGGTTGGCTCCCCCTTTAAAGTCCTCTAGACTAGATAAAACACTAGTTCAGGCCATTTACCATTTGGATCTGGGGGCCTTTTTGTCTTCAGCCTATGTGACCAATTAATCTCAGAAATGGAGACTTGAGATCCTGAACTATCCTTTATAGCCCCCACGTTCCTCCATTTAAGCAGGTACTGCAATCTGCTGGGTGCTCTGTCTATCCCTGAGGTTGACATCCTGCTGGAACTAGAATAACTAAGACTGTGAGCCTTGTAGGTGTGGTGAGGAAGCCCGTATTTAAACACACCTTCAATAAACTGTACATTAGACCAACTTTCTTACCGGAGATTGCCGTGAGCAAACAAATTTAAGACGTCAGTCTCTGGTCAATAGCATTAAATTACCTTAGTTAACCAGCGTTGTTCCGTCTAGTTAGTTAAAAAGTAAAACAGCAGATATTAGTGTTGCATTTTTCTGCTCTTGAGCAGCAAGAGGAAGAGCAGCAGTGCAGCGGAGCAGTCTTCTGTCAGCCGCACAGACACGAGCAGACGTCACAGCAGGTTGTAAAAGCGTGGCTGGAAACTGACACTGACAAACAATGAGCGCTTAGGTGTCACCGTGATGAATTGTGATACCACTCCGTTTGTCACACTGGATGAGTTGTGGAGGTAATTTTCTTACCCGTCTGTCAACTTTCCTGCAATTTCAGTGAATTATTCCCTCAAGAAGACTTCTCCCCCCCACGCCCCTTCCTCGTATTTTAACAGACGTGTTACTGAAGGCAACTGAGTGTGTGCTATAGTTAGAGTGCATCATGTGAAGCTTTTGAACAGCTGAAATACAAATGTGGCAGCTGGCATTTACTGATTCGAGTTGATCCAAATCTCTGTTGTTTTCAACTCTGACTGCCCAACATGGCAGACGCCTTCAGGCCGGACATCATGGATCCTACCATCCATAGAGAGAATAAGAGTGCGATAAGAGTCCGTTTACTTTGTCGGATTGCTCCATATGACAAATCTATGGGACTCGAGGGCCAAGATTACGCAAGCAGTCGTGCTGCTGACGTCAGACTCCCGTCTCTTCCTGCTTGATTTATTACAGGAGTGCTTTGGAGCACAGATAAGGGAGATGCTGAAAAACATAAAAACACCAAAATACGGCAGAGACTCAAGTGGTATCATTGCGTAGAAGCGCCACAACCTGTGTGAACGCCTGCAACGGCACCGTCAAATAAGATTTAAGTAATGAAGTGAGCTAAAAGCTGGCAAATTTGGTGGTTGGCAATTGCTGAAGTAGATTAAAGAAAACAATTGCTGTTGCCTGGTTGTTGAGATAATAACCGTGATGCTAGTATCTTAACTGATAAAACCTGGAGTTATAAATACAGTGGCTTGCAAAAGTACACTTTATCACATTACAACCACAAACTGCCTCTTATTTTATTGGAATCTTATGTAATATATCAGCCAGCAGTAACCAGTTAAATGCAAAGTGGAAGTGAAGGGATGCAAGGTTCGCAAAAAATAAAATAAATAAATAAATAAGTAAATTACCCAGCTAAAATCCAGCTGTCCTGTACAAGCCAGGGCCACATTTGACAGCATTAGTAAACAAACAGCAGCATGAAAACCAAGGAAGGGACAAGACGGGTGAAAATAAACAAACTAAAAAGGTCGTCAACCAAAACTGGCAGTCTGGAGGAGATGAAAGAATTCCTAGCTCTGATGGGACAAGTGTTTTTTTTACTCGTTGCATAAATCCTGCCTTTGTGGATGGATGGCAAAAAGAAACCCATAGGAGGAAGAGAATTATAAGAAGTCCAGTTACCCTAAAACCACCATCCCCACCACCATCATGATGCAGTGAGGCTTTCCTTCACCACTTGTTCAGAACCTTTTCAGACGTGACAGGAAGGTGGATGCGGCGAAGACAGGTCAATCCTGAAGCAAAGGATATTCACATGTTAGAATGGCCCAGTCAAAGTCCAGCTCTGAGTAAACTGGAGCTATCCTACAAAGGAGAACTTCAGAAATATAACTCTCTATGCAGCTAAAAGACCTGCAGTTGTTATTGCACTGAAAAGTGGTTTACAGAAGTGTTGACTCGAGGGGCTGGGTACACAGGCATTACACGCTCTTACCAAATATATTTTTAAAATATGTTGAAACCCAGGCATTCCTTTCATTCCACTTCACAGTCATACACTACTTTGTATTAGTCTATCCCATGAAATCCAAGCCAAAGGGATATGAATACTTTTGCTAGGGGCTGTATGGTCAACTGCCCCCATTTGGATTTGAGAGTATTTTTAGTAATGCACCTCAGTTCCTTCTTGCATGTATCCATGTGAGCTCTACTGGTCTCCAACCCCCCCAAGTAACCTAGAAGAGGGGCGGTTGTTGCATAGCTGGAGTTCTCTGGTGCTCAGTGGTCAAATATAGACTATGTATTATGTAAGGCTTGTCTCGCTTTACAATCTGAATGGGTGTAGCTACAAAAACTTGTTCATCTGGAATGTTTAAATAAAGTACAAAAACCTTACAGAAATGCCTTTATGGCTTGTTTAGTGCATAATCTGATGACTTTAAATGGAGAATTGTTTCCTTCACAAATCCCATCAGTCACGTGTCTGGAATATCCCCATACATGTGACTTGCTCCCTACCTATAGAGGAGCCTGTATGTAAGGAGGCGTTTGTTTAGGCCTGGTAATAAAATACCCAGGCCTTCTTCTGTATGTCTGGAGCTTAAATTATGTTGGCTCTAAATCTACACCAGCAGATGTGTAACACTCCCTTTTCAACACATTTAAAGCAAAATAAATTCTGTCTCTTTGAAACACAGTTTACAGAGAAACAGAAAAAGAAACCTCCCGGTGGAGTGTCTTATGAGAGGATTCATGTTGCTTCGACTCTTTTCACGTTTCGCTGTTACTTAATTGGGATTTCGTGTGACAGGCCAACATAAGGAGTAGCTCAGAACTGTAGAGTTAAAGGGAAACATGGTTTTCAAGTTGTTGTCTTTTTTTTTTTTGTTTTATTAATCAATAAAAATCTGAAATGGTTGTGCCACATACCTTACCTCGATACCCCTAAATGAAGCACATTTAGGGGAAAGTGCAGGATGTTTTTTGTTTTATTTTTATCAACATTTTGAAATCCATCTTTTGTCCCATCTGGAGCTGCGAGCATGAGCCACTATTCATGCTGCAACCCAGTCACGCTCAGATGTTAAACAGTTTTCTCTGCAGCCACTTCAGTGGAGATAATGATAGCAATGCAGTCTCTGTAATGTCTACACAGAAGAGAAGAACAAAAGAACTGAAAAGGAAAGATACGTGATTTGTCACCGAGTGTCATTGCAGTTTTTGCAACCTCGTACTTGAGAGGTAAATAATCCACACTGTGAAAACAGCACATGTCTCCTTTCAGTGTTACTTAAAACAAGTGTCCTTCTTGTTTTTCCTTCTCCTGCTTGTAATCTGACCTGCTGTTTTCTTTGTCTGCTGTGTTTGGTGCCACACTCTTACCGGAAGTATTTAGCATCCAGAAATGTAAGGTCCGCCGGGACGTCTCAGCAGACTCCAGTGGGTGGGTACAGGCGAGGAAATTTACACCACACAGCCTTTACAGTCAAGTGCACAGTGAATCGCACCAAGAGATATGACTTCTGCCTTTAGGGCCATTGTAATGCTGAAAGGTGAACCTGACCTCCCCGCCTCTCAAATCTGATTTAGCCACTGAAAGATTTTCTTCCAGCGTCACTGCAAACACCTAGAAGTTTTTGGCCAGAACACAATAAAGTTTGCATGAATACTTTTATTTTAGATGAAATTTGTCTTTGTTCACTTCCTGGAACATTTACCAGAATTGAAGAGGCAGGCCTACTTAGCAGCAAGACCTGATTTTTTAAGAAAGCCTTATTGCCGTCTCTTTCCAGTAGCTGACCGTTTTTCTCAACTTGAGATGGTGTGAGAGAAAAGGACGTCGTCTGCCAGATAGAAGTTGTGTCAGCTATTTGGACACCTATGGAATGCAACATAACTGGTCTAAGCGAAAGCGCCTGACATCTGAAACAGCGGCGCTATCTAACACATCTGCAGGGTCAAACTCTGTTCATAAAAATCCCGCCGACGGCAACTTCTTTGGATCGCCATCCAGACCTCACCTGGAAGGAATCCTCGCCGTGCTTCAGGTCACGAAGTCCCAGCTGCGTATTTCAAAAGTAACCGGATTTTCTTTTTCTTTTTTCTTTTTTCTTTTTTTACTATCTGAGGAAGATCAAATGTACCAGACTAATAAATGTTTATGGATATTGATAAAATAGGTGTCTAAATGAAAACAAACCTGGATCGTTTGCTCTGATTTTGAAAGACCTGTGAGGCTTTTGGGGAGAAAGGGGAAGATTTATGTGCGCTGTAACTGAAAGCAGACAGGAGTAAATGCTGCACATGTGGCCAAAAGCCTTTCTGAGTTACAGTGGAGAGACGTGCTTCATGTTTGGGACAAACTAAATACTTCATCTAACTGCTGCCCAATTTACTACCTGTCTCCACGAGTCAATTTTGCGTGGTACTCGCTTTGTTGTTTGAATAACAGAACGTCAAGCGTAATAAGCATTGCGGCTTCATTCCTTAAAGCCAAACTGGCCTGTATGTTGCTCAGGCATGTCAGAAATATGTCCGGTCATGCCTTTTCAGTGACTCGGCATTCGCTATCTATGTGCCTGACCTTTTCATCCCTCTGACTTTATTGTCGTTACAAAACTGGGCCATGACCACGTACATCAGGTTCAGTGATCCCCGTGGTTTATTACGCAATCATCTGTTTGCGCTTAAAAGACTCAGAAGGCAGTATGGCAGCGATGCCATTCTCTGAGTGTGAGGTTTAAGTCACAGGAAAGTAAATCAGGAGCAGTGTCTCAGCATAAAAGTGTTATTTCAACGGGGGGGAGTGTATTGCTCCATTTTTTTGCTGCAATAAATAAAGATGCATCATACTATAGGTAGATATTTAAACGTTTGCTTTAGGTTTACAAGTATTTTACATTGAAATAAAATTATTTAGATTTTTTTAAAAACTAAACTTTTTTTTGAGTAAGCAGCACAATCAAAAACTACACCAAATTCAAATAAAAACAAAATTCTAAATAGCTTAATCACACTATAACAGAATGAAGAGGACCAGCAGACAGATTAGGGAGATACTACGCAGTTTGTGAAAGGGTGAGATCAAAAAACAAGATCACACAGTGTTTAATACATCTTCTTAAAATGGGAGTAGTTATTATGGCAAAACTGCAAACAGTCCACAGGTCCAATAGAGAATCTGAGGCAAGACATTAAAATTGATGTTCACAGATGTTTTTCATCCATTCTGACTGAACTTGAGCAATTTCAGAAGAAATTCTCTCTATCCTCTGGAAAAGAGGATCACCCCCAACAAACTGACATCTATAATTGCAGCCAAAGGTAGCTCTTCAAAGCACTGACTCTGTGAGCAAAAATACAAAAGCATGCTGAGCTTCTCAGATGTTATTTGTCAGAAGATTTGAAAAATATTCACCTTCCCAACTGGATATTCATTTGTTGGAATGTTGTCTAAAATCATCCAACAAAACACTGAAGTTTGTGTTGGTAACTTGATCAAATTTGCACTTTAGCAGCTTGCAGTAAAGTGTCTATATTAAGCGGAGGCAAGTAAAAGGACAACATGTTTCAGTTGATAAGAGAGTGTTAATATCACAGGGGGGAAATTATGTCATGAGCAACCAAAGCATTTCCCTCTGATTAATTGAGCCGTATCATGCAACCTCTGCTGATAACGGTTGCTGTGATAAAGTCTGCTCCGTTGGTACCCTGGTACTCTAATCCAATTCCCTGGCACATATTCACGTTTCCATGGCGAGCTTTTTTTCCACTTCGCCACACAGAACCAACATCTTTCCATTGCAAGAGCTTCGACATCCCACATCCTCTCATTTATCTCTGGTCCACAGGATTAATATGAAATAAAGTAACATCTTTTCATACATCAGGGTGGAAAAGTTGAGAATATTCTTAATCTTTGTCAGCTTTTTATATGAACAGGGGCTCTCAACAAATCAAAACCACAGCTTTCTGTACTGCAAACGGTAAATTGGTCTTTATTTGAAATAAAAAGCCAGAAAAGTCATGATGAACCAGGTTGGATTAATGATCACCGCTCACAGATTCCTTTGTAGCTGTATTGTTTGAGAGGTGACCGTGGAACGACCTGACCCCTCTCTCGTCTCCAAACAGCTCCCAGGTGAAGCTGACACAAGCCACCGTGCCCAAACACACAGATAATCAGATCCACCCGGGTCACACCCAAAACCAAATTCCACGAAAACCATTGTACAAATATGCGGATCAGTACAGAGTAAACTCGTCACACGCGTGAACACGCACACTCTGCAGCCATTTTGGTTCATGTGGACATTTTTCCTGTGTTTTCCATCAACTTCAAGAGGCGAGAGCTGCAAAACTTTGGCATGTTTTAAAGGATTTGGCAAAATAAAAATGCAGCATTGCTCAAATGTTTCACATTAAGCATATCTAAGCAGGGCTGGTTTCATCCAACTCAGTTCTCGAACGCCGAACATTTCCAAATCTTTTTGATTTTGTCACGTTACACACTTCAATGGGAATTTTATGTAATGAATCTACATGTATAGTGCATCATTGCAAAGTGCAAAAACGATGTTTCGTGGTCCACTTAGTATTTTATATATGAAAATCTTAAAAGAGAGAACAGTTTAAGAGGGATTGGAGTAAAAACAAAAATACCTGCCACACTTTTCAGATTTATTGTGTTTAAAAAAATATGTTTTAAAAGTAGTACATACATTTCTAATGAACATTTCTGTACTACTTTGTGTTGGTCTTTCACAGACAATCCAGATGAAATACACCATACATGTGTTGCTGACTAAATATGACAACATTGAGGAACTGTGAAATCTTTCGCTAGGCACTAAGTTGACATTTCACTATTTGGTTTGAGTGGCGACACTCAGCATGCCAGTTAGTTCAGCTCAGCACAGGGTTAATTATATCCAGCCCCGCTGCCCAGCAGAGAGACACACTTTTAGCACAGCAGTGATGCTGACAGCAAGCTCTGACTCTGAGTCACCTGTTTGGTTCAGTGAAGAGCTTCGCTTCACTTCTGCTCGGCTCGGCTCAGACCAGAGAGCCATGAGAAAAAGACTTGTGAGGTTGTGACACACGGCTGCACACATGACAGCAGAGCCCAACAGGTCTGGAGTAAGAGGAAAGAGGTGCAATGAGTCATGCATGTAGTGGACGGCGGCCAGTGGCGAAGGGATGGTTTGTTACTTCTATGAGGAGCTGTAAGGTGTTAGCATTCAGTCAAAGAGGTGGCTTTCCCCTGCTGCACAGGTGCAGACGTCCTGATCTTTTACTGCAACAGCAAGATCTCACAATAAAATATCAGAGAAATTCAGCTTATGATTTGAGTACATTGTACGAAACACATATCACTTTTCCAGAAATATATTTCACCATGAAATCTTAATATTTCCAATACTGGGAACAAACATATTTTGCCAACAGAACATTCATCTCTGAAAATATTTCACAAAGCTGGGACATACATAGATAATGGTTTTTAATCATTCTTCATATAACGGTGTTATATGAAGAATGATATAACATTCTTCATATAATGTTATATCATTATATGAAGAATGTTATAATGATAACATTCTTCACTGCTATACATCACTAGTCTGCTGAAATACACAATGATGACCCATTTTTAGTTTATTCCTAGAGTCCTTAGGATCTGTCTTTAAAATCTCCAAAGTTTCTTGAGCCTTTGGAGGAGAACAAGCCCACAGCACCACAGATCCGCACCATGTTTAACAGCTTTTCTACAAATTTACTTTGCTTTACAGCAAAAATCACCTGAAGTGATTATCAGTAAAATAATCAGTCTTAACCTCATGCAGCGTAAGCACAGGGCTTTCCAGTAGTAACCAGCCAACTATTTACATTTGATGGAAGGACAAAAAACTATTTTTTGTTTTTTTATTTCCCTTCTTCATTTTTTTTTTTTTTTTTTTGCATGCCTTCAAACATTTTCATGTAGCCAGCATCTAACTCTCACTATGGAGACCTGATAGTCACTAAATGCCTCAGTTCTTTAACAGAGCTTTGAAGATTTTGCTATCTACTGTGGCAGCAAGACAAACTCAAGTGTGCGTTCAGAAATGTTGCTAAAACCTCCAGTTGCTTTAAACATTTTTATCTAATGCTCTTGCTGTACTTATTGCTATAAGTGTCATGATTACATTTTGAAAATTGGCTTAGAGAGATAGATTTTTGTCTTACATCCTGTTCACACCCCAATGTCAATTATTCCTCCTTTTTTTTAGGAACAGATGGGATGCCAATGAGGCATCAGGGATTCCGCATAAAACAATGTTTCCATTCAATAAATGTGCTCAAATGGGCTTATTTATATATTTTTTTTCTTTCTTAAAAAATAATCTGCAGCAGCCAATAAGAACATCTTTGAGTCCAGACTGCTTTCAGATCAATCCGCTTCAAAAGCCCTTCTAACTGGTCTCTGTCCTTGTAAAACACAATCCTTACACTCATCTTTTTCTCATCCCCTTTAAAACCGTAACTGAGGTCCCTTGTGCGACGACCGGTTCCTTTTAAGATCCGACACATCTGCTGAGGTTGCGACGGTTTGGCTTTTATTCTTTTGACCAGACGTTGAGCCGAAGGTTTGACCATCTGTGTTTTGTTTGCTTGAAATATACAGGTTGTCATGCTGACATGCTTGAGTCCTTTGAAGTTAAATGATTTAATGTGTTCAGAGAAATAGAAAAAAAAATCCATTATTCTTATCATGTTCAAAGCAGACTGAAATATGTTGAGAGAGTATCTTGAGAGGTGGGTATCTTTTATCTCAATCCAAACGTGAGACGTCATTTAGAGCGAAACACATCTGCTTCTTTCTGTTCTTCCTGCATCTCTGCTCCATAAGCCCTACCGAGTGCAAATAGGTTTTATTAAAATACCTGCAGGTAAATGGCAGCTTTACAAATACAACTAGCTTGGCAAGGAAGAAAATGCAAAAGGAAGTAATTCATCCTGGCATGCGAGAGGTTGGTTTGCATCCGGCATTCCAGCATCCTGCAGCAGGTGGATGCATCTTTGTCTTCCTGCACATCATGACTTCATGATCTAGGACTTTCTAGGTCAAATGCATTACTGGTCTTTGGATTCGTGTCAAGCATTTAGTGCTTTACACTGTCCACATCTGACAGAAACACTTAAACTTTTTCTAGCTGGCCTCTCTGAGCACATGTGGACAACATGCACCTTCTCGTCATTTCCACGAGGCATCGGTCATAAAGAATGAACTCTACACGATACCCGCTTTCCTCCTGCGCAAGTTTTGTCCATTTGTTTCACTGTGTTTGTAACAGGGAGCAGTTTTGTTTTGTTTATTTAGGAACGAATAAACCTTCAACAAACATGGATGTTTATTGGTCATATGATACAGTTGTACTGCTACACTGCAAAATACAAACAAGTTTGTTCGTACAAGCACTGCTTGTAACCGTCTACGTAGCCTACAGGCCTCGCTGCGGACTGATTCATGAGCTACGCCAAAGTGAATCCTCACAAACTCACAACATATGAACACGCTGAAAGCTAAAATACAAAAAAATATATAAATAAATAAAGTGAAAAAGGCATTTGCCCTATTGATGTCCACATTACTAAATAAAGATTGAGCTGAATTTGCTGTTCACATCCTGCCCCCTAGTGGTGCTTTTCGCCTCGTGCAGTTTGCTGTCTAATAAGACGATAGTTTCAGGTTTTGTGTTGAAAACATCGGATATGTGCTGCAGGCAAAACGAAAAAAACGCGTGCAGACAGAAAACACTAAACATTATGTCAGCAACAAATGCTTCCGAATGAGTTCCAAAAAAAAAATTGCAAACATGACTCAAATAATTTGTTTTCACGTCCAATTTTTAGACACAAAGAATTACTAAAACATTTCATCCTGTTCCACATGGGACATCTGAACAAACTATGTAATTTTAACATCATTTTCCAGCTTTAGCTTCCTTATGTACTGAGTCCAAGGACACCGGAGAAAGAAAAAAAAAAAGATAAAATGTAACTTTTAAAGGAAACTTTATCGACAACCTGAGTTACATTGTATGAGATCCTACAAATGTTTTACGATGCAATAGCAAAAGAAAAGTTTGAAAGAAATTGTATGGATGCACCCCAAAAAATGTATGAATTGTTATTGGTTTTTTATAACAGTAACAGTAAAGGTTTATAGTTATTGCACAAGTGATGTTTAAGTAATATTTTAAGTAATAAGTAATATTTAAGTAATATTAAGTTTAGTTTAAGTAATATTTTGTCCACATCGATCAGTGGATGATTCACAATTAAATATATAATTTTCTCCAGCGCTTGCTATTTCTAAGATTATTGTTTTGAAAACCTCAGATTAAGCAGAATACATTAAATTAAATTACATGAGTTATAAACAATTAAAATCATAATTGTTATAATTATAATTGTCATCATAATCGTTTGTTCACATTTTCTAAAAGTAATTCACAATCTACCAATTCTTTAGCAGCATCCCCAAACATATGTCTTGCAAAAGTAGGTGGGAATCCCGAAAAATAGTTTTAGGATGTGATTAGTCATTCCGGGATTTCGTAAAATAAATTTGAGGTCTTACAAAAGTAATTTAGGACTTTGCATTTAAGATTACCTCAAAAAAGTATCTCAGAATCCCTAAAAACATTTGTAGGATTTCCCAAAATGACTGCGGGATCTTGCAAAAAGTTTTGCAAAATGTCGTGAGAGTAACTTTGGGTCTCATGAAAGTTTTGCGTGATCTTATAAATGTAACTCAGGGTCTGACCAAAGCAACTCATGATCACGCATTTTTAGAAAAATCTTGGCAAAGTAACTCCTACAGAACGTTTATGGAGATTTGCAAAAATTAAACAGAATCTCAAAAATCTCTTACAGGAACTCACAAAACATTTGCAGAAGCTCCAAAAGGTAACTCAGGATCTTGCCATTCTTCAACGCGATCTCACCAAAGTAACTTGGGATCTCGAAAAAGCAGGTGGAAATGTTCCAAAAGGGTGGCAGTACATAGCCAAAGCAACCAGGATCTCACAAAACATACGCGTGATCTCACAGAAGTAACTTGGAGTCTCCCAAACCCTTTTGTTTTTTGCAAAAGGATTTGCAAAATTCCAAGTATGAAATCCTTGTCCATCTATAACCAACCTTTCTAACATAGATGCGACAATGTAGATGACAATGCGTGAGGCTTTTTGTTGTTAAAATGGTTCACTCTCTGGAAAATTGAGCAAAGTCCAACATTTGTTTCTGGCTTCTTATGCACAAAACATCCAAACTCAAAAGCTTGCCCATGTTTGCATATCATATTAGAACTCAAACACTGAGGTTCAGCAGAAGGATTGCTGGGACATTTCGAGCGTCCTAAAAAAGATGTGAAAAAATATCTCTATATTGTGCTCTCAAGTGTTACTAAGATTCCCCTCCATTTTGAAGGATGTGTACAACTGGACACTAGTGACTTAAATTAACCGTAACCCCTCACGAGGACATTTTTGCGACACCAAATTCCAACATGCACTGAGTCTCTGACTAAGTGTCTTTGTGTCCAAAACCACTGCCTGATGATAAACAGCAGCAATGTGTGCAGTCTGATGAGCGTATAGTCCCCGCCATGACTCCATGTCTGCTCTGATGGTGACCAAAGCGCCCTTAATGTTGCAGGATGAAACCAATGTCAGGCCCGTCGCCCAGAACCAGCGCACTGCGGCTTAGCGTGGGCGAGGGAGAAGCCAGGCGGAAGGCGGGGTTGATCGAGTGCAGCGAGTCTCTCCTGTTGCTTTTGCTGAAAGCGACAGGGGGCAACAGGGGACAGGGGTCAACCACAGCTTGGTGGGTGAGCTGCAGTGAGCAGCCGGAGGAGAGGGAGGGCTCTGCGGTTGCTGGGGCGCTGGAAACCTCCTGGACCAGAGGCGAGGTCTTGGGGTTCCCTGAAGGGCACAGGCCATGAAAGTCAGAGGAGTGGAGCATCCTCTCCAGCACATCCTTCGTGCTCTGAGTGCACTGCGTGGAGAAAAATAAACAAGCAAATCAAGAACAAAGGCAGACTTTGAACAGGAAAGTTGTGATGTCAAAAGTTCGAATCAAGCACGGTTAATTTGGAAACCGTTTTCACAGTGAGAGCAATGAGACAAAGCCTCGCGGCAAGACTGCAAAAGGACGCACATGAAGAAGCAATGGAGGAAGTGAATTGAAAGTATGGAGTGACGTTAGAGGGCAACCGTGCACAAACCATGATCCCAGAG
Organism: Girardinus metallicus; assembly: GCA_903067095.1. Taxonomy (NCBI): domain Eukaryota; kingdom Metazoa; phylum Chordata; class Actinopteri; order Cyprinodontiformes; family Poeciliidae; genus Girardinus; species Girardinus metallicus. The sequence goes on from CAEGAE010060255.1 coordinate 24,529, forward strand.
AATTGGAAAGTTATCTAAACTACAGAAATCTTTATCTTAAATCAGTGTCAATGTAATTATTTAAACAGTTACACTGTATTTCTGCTGGACCTATGCAGAAATACAAAGAAACTATTTTTGTTTCAGTTTCTTCTGACCAACATGTTGAAGAGGCTTTAGGCAAATTTAATGTTAGGCTTCCAAAATATCTCTGGAACAGAAGGACAGAACATACTGTATAACAAGTAACACTATTTCTGACACTTTTTAGAAAAGAGATTCACTGGTGGTGATTGGAAGACATTGAAACTCTTTTGAGCTTGTAGTGAATAGTGTAACAAAAACACACAATAAATTAAGTTTAATGGGCGGATGCCTCTCAGTAAATTAAAGCAAACTTAATGTATGTCAGTAATTAAATTCAAAAAGTGAAACTAAATTATGTAAAAATATAAATTTGTGGTACAGTTATATTGTTAAGGGTATTTTTCTGTTAGTGTAGATGATTGTGGCTTGTAGCTGATGAAAAAATTAAAATTAAAATTTTGCATAAAAACCCTACAGATCATCTTCAGTGTCTCCCTGAACTACATCAAACTCTTTTGTGAGATTTGCTTGTGCAGATGTGCCTACCAAACTTTTTTCTTCCACTCAACTTCCCTTTACTATGCTTTGATGCAGAGCTCCGTGAACAACTGACTTCTTCCTGAATGGCGTTTTATCGCTTACACTCCTAGTGGAGGGTGTCAACATGTGCTGGACGTCTATCAAAACAGCAGCCTGAGATTGTGAACATAACATTTTTACATCAAATTGTATTAGTCTTTTTATTGGTCCTATGTGATATAATATTTTGATGACTAATATTTAGGGTTTTTGTTGGCTGTAAGCAACAATCATTATTAGTAATAAATCCATATCTGAGGTATATGTTTTAAAGTTTTATTACCAAAGTAAATAAACTGTTCTATGATTTCTAATTTATTTAGATGGACCAGTAATTTTAAGAATTCACATTCAAAAGTTTGAGATCCTTAAAGTTAAGATTATCAAAATTAAGAGATTTCTTTAGACCTTATCTTGTGAATAAAATGAGAATATTCACTAGACTGAAGAGAAATTTTGTTTGAAAAATTACAAAGCTGGAAACCTAAAGAGTGCTGGAAGCTGAAACTTTCAAATCAAGAGCGCAAAACTCAAGAAGATCCATGAAAAATAGTGACCTACATTTGTTCTCTGGAAGAGAAAAAGCTTCATAAGCAGGACAGAAAATGGATCTGAGCACATCTTGGATCGATCCATGTGTTTTGTTGCCATGTCTGTGTTCATATATTGAGAAAAAAATTAATCAAGCTGATTAGTGAAGCAGCTAATTTTCCTTACAAGCTAAGATTCAAACTACATGTGCATACAGATTTAAGCTTTGTTGCATTTTAGAAAACTTTGCTAGAGCCGTGGTTTGTGCTGACAAGCCGATTGAGCTGGTGCTTCCGGTTTAAAGAGTAGACGTGGTCGTACATGCACAAGGGAGAGTTTCATTCGACTAGATCATCAGCCGTAAGAGCAAGGTCGATCCTGCAGCGAGTGAGTGAGGTGAGTGGGCAAACGTTAAAGACGGCAAACATGATTGGCTGTGATGAAGCATGCAAACCCACATTTAGACAACCATGAGTGATCCACACCATCATCAGACACCCATCACAAAATCTGCACAGGCTGCATCTGGCACACTTAGTAGTGCAGAATGTAGGCGGTACAGAGGAGCTGACGCAGTAAATGGAAAGCGATGAGATGTTGGGGTTGGCTGGACATTGACGCCCTACTCTTACCATCAACTGTCTACCTGCAGCACTGTCTACCTTCAGGCTGTGCAGGACAAAGAAAATTCCTGACAGTTCTCCTCCTGGCAGGGTGGAACGGATACAGTACACAACACAGAGGGTGAGATTTGTCATGTGTTACACAGTTACAGTCATGGTTAAAAAAAAAAAAGAAAAAGAAAGTACACCCTATGTCAGTTCAAGTGTTCACCGGCTCCAAAAGTACACTCAAATTTCCTGTACAAAACTACTTAATTACAGAATCCACTGTCATTGTGTGTGGAGGAAGGCACAATGGAAAAGTTTGTGAAAAATACGTATGCCTACATAACCCTAAAATGTTGAGTTCAAGTCAGAAAGTTACATACACTCATTTGAATGAAATTCACATTGATTTGGGGTTTTTAAATGTTCTTTTTCTAGAGAAGTGATGCAGATTTCAAAACACAAATCGTAAATTAAAATTTAATGCGAATTTGTTTTTCTAAGCCACACGCGTGCAAATTCATACACGTAACTACATTGTACTTAAGTAGACTTTAGAGTTGGACAGTCTTATTAAAATGTTTTCTGCCACAGATCCAGCCTTAATGGGCTGTTAATACATTTTCTAAGTTTTATGTTGCCATGTTTTATACATTGCCAAAATAGTTTTGGTGTGTTTAGGATCACTGTGTCCAGAGTTCAGCCATGTGGCCCAAACTCTCACCCACAGAATAACACCATGATAGATTGAGAAGTTGCTGACCAAACAAGGAGACTCTGCTCCAAACCTGACACCTTCCAATATTCAGCTGCTGCCCACAAGGAGGATCTGAGAAGTCTTCAGGAGAATTTTTGAAGTTTAAACAAAACAAAAACGATGAGTTGAGACGACGCTTTCAAACTAATGAGGTGAGTAAGTGGGTGGAATAACATAATAAACAAGACAGGGTAACATCAAGCTTAAAATGGCTCCATTCTGAGCCATATTGAAAAACTGTGCTTCACTGCCAGGAAAACAATTTATATGAACTTTGCCCTTTCCGATAACTGGCCCAGTGAAAAAGTTTGTTCTTACCCTGGTGTCTGCAAACAGACATTTATCTACAAATCAGTGTGGGTGTAAGTACATATCCGAGTGTGTGTGTGTGTGTGTGTGTGGTTTTAATCGTCTTTGGAATAACAAATTATTCCCCTTCGGGGAACATAAGGGGCCTAACTAGAAGTAGGGGTAAAAAAAAGAAAGAGAAAACCAGACACTGTAAATATTATTTCCTCAATCGTCTGTCATTTCGAGCATTGAAATAAAATCTCAATCAGGCAAGGACAGAAAGGGCATCTAAAGACCCTTTAAGTGGTAAAAAATGCAAGCAGAGCCTGAGAGAATAATATTCAACCAAATATTACATCTAAGCAGTTCGTTGCAATTGGAATTCTGGACAACTTTACGTTGTAAGACGTGATGATTCAACATATTGACACTTATTAGAAATCCTACAAACAATAAAAAATGTAAGCTAATAATGAGTGTATGCAAACTTCTGATTCAAAGTGTACAACATACAGAAAAGCACAGCAATTTGAAAGGGGCGTACTTTCTTTTTTTACCATAATTAAGTAAAAGGTATACAAATGTGTATCTGACTCGGTTTTGGAGAGCAGACTCCTGATGGAAGGTTAAAAACAGCTTCAAGTGTAAAATGTTCAAAAACAAGACTAAACTCAAAGCAGACCAAAACTCAAAATACAAAAATAACATTTATTTAACAATTAAAAGAACTCAATTTTATGAACATGACGATAAAAATAAAGCAATGGACAAAGCAAATAATAAGACATTTGTTATGCTGAAAATACTCAAAGAGAAATATACTTCAGGCATACGAGTAATGATTCCTAATAAAGTGCTGATAACCCAACAGATGTCCACTTAAAGGCCCTGATAAAGAAAATTGGTAAACATGCAAAAATAAAGTCAGTAGTTTAATAACATGGAGCATGGCAGAGAAACATGTTCATTAAGGCAAATAAAAAAAAACTTAAAGCGAAATAAGGCGCTTACTGTCCCGTTAACATAGTTGCTGCAGTCTGACAGTCGACCAGCTCAACTTTAATATTGAATGATTTCAGTCTCAGTTGTAAATAGTCAAACTAAAAAGTTCTCTGCTCACGTCCAGCTGCACCAATCCGATCAACTCCACTTTAAAAACTTGAACCTGATGCGATCCGAGTAATTTCAACCGAACTCTGGTGAAGTTTTGTTGAGACGCTCAATTTTCAATAACAGAAAAAAAAAAAAATCTCTTACACATAAACACAATCATGGTGCAAAGTTCTTAACAACGGTAGCAGAAATGTAACTGCTGGTGGTTGATGCTAATCGAAGGACTGAAGCTGGAGATCTGGAGGCTGACGGAGGGAGACACACAGGGCGGGAGGGGCTAACAACCACACAGCAACATTCAGGACCAGGGAGGGACCGCAAGCGCTTTCATCATACCATGTTTGCATCGCTCTTGGGCGTGAAGGGAGGCAGCTCCACCTCTGAGGCCGCAGCGGCGGGGATCGCCTCATCGGGAGGGAGGAACCCTCTTCGATCAATCAGGCTGGAAACAAAGCAGACCGTGATGCGTGGTTTGAACAGGAAGAGGGTTTGAAAACGTGACGAATAATTACGCACCTGGGAGGCATTGGGCCGCATAATGTAACACAGCAGTTGGTTATGATGTTGCTGTAAGTGTAGGGGTTTCCAGACTCCTCTGCTCCCCGTTTGCCCGACCAGGACCCCTTGATCTGTTGATCAGCACACCGATCAGCAGGCAGCTCATGACAGACGTAATAAACACCAAGACCAGCCCAGCTCCATCATTTTAGACACTGAATACTCACGTCTTCATTCGTGGTGAGATTGGAGGCTACTAAGTAGGTGTGGAAGCCTGAGAGGCCCAAAATAGACCAGATGGAGAAAAAGCAAATCACCAATTCCACCACAGTGCACAGGGGAGAGTCAAGGCAAAAATATTAACATACATGGCACCAGTCACAAAGGGTGAGTATTAGAGCTCACACTTATCACTGCACAAGCTGGGATAAGACTTTGATCAAGTCAACTCATCAGTTTTTATGAGGAAAAACACAGATTAATATTAATAAATGAAAATATCATTAAAAAGTTCATTTCAGGAACATATATCAGGACAACATATGGGACTCACTTTCTAAATTAAATTACTGGAATAAAAAAAGTTCAATAATATTCAAATGTACTATCCTGTAATTAGATAAATACTCAAATTGAAAAGCAGACCAACACAAACTCACTCCTTCTTCCAATAGGTAAAGTAATCAAAACTGACTCCTAATTATCAGGAAATATTTATTCTTTTCCACTAAAATCATCTCAAACAGCCATAAAACAGCAAATCTTCTGTTTAAAAGCACTTTTGCTGGGCAGGCTGCTTCTAAAAAGTGAGTGCAGCATAAAGTGCTGTAGCAAATGCCAAATTGGCACCAAATTTATTCAGATCTGACTCAGCCCAGTATCATTTTAAATTAAAAAACAAAGACTATAGAAAGGATATCTTGCAGGACTCTCCTGAATGGCTTGAACGATGCCTTTCCCTGCTTGAGAACCTGTAAAGAAAAGAAAAAAAAAAAAAATCTGAAAACTTCTCTTGGCTCATGACAAATGATCCAATTCCTTCCTTTTAAGTGACGCAGCCACGTACGGAGGGTGATATGTGTGATGACGCAGCCAAATATAAAAGATGTCAGAAAAGACAGAGAGATGATGAAGCTGTAGAAATAGCGGTAGTTGCGTTTCCCAACACAGTTCCCCACCCAGGGGCAGTGGTGATCAAATCGCTCTGGAGGAACAGAAAGAGGGAAAATATGTCAAATATCGGCAGCATAACAGTAGCTTGTAAAGAGATCAACAACAAAAAAAGGAAAATGCTGGGAAGTAAAAACTCTTAAATGAACCATCATCTGGAAAACATGCTAATTATGACTTTTTTTTTTTTTTTTTTAGTGTGGTAGTTGTTACTGAGGGAAGAAGACTTCTCAGTGTCAGTAAGGCATTAAAGAAAAAAACAAAAAATACAAAAGCGTAACAGGAAACTATTTTCCACAGAAGCATTCCAACTGATCGTTTATGCTACCAATACACTGCAGTGAAGATGAATATATCACAGGAAGGTTGCTCTGTTTTATCCTGCTAAGAACCATCATATCTTCATAAGAAGAACGGATGGTTTTGGGGAAGTCGGCCGTTTCGGAAATCTCACAGTGAAGGTAAGGGTCCATATTAATTACAGAGTTTGGTCTAGCTGTGCCCCACAGAGGGCGCTGTTTACCATTATCGTCGCTCATACAAAGCTAAGACTTTGTAAGTATGTTTTCTTTGCTTTAAACGGTAAAATCTGACTGCAGAGCTGTGTAACGGACTCGTCTCTCACACATATGCAGCGCCGTGCCACCAATTAATCTTTGATAAAAGAACAGTTCTTCTGTACAGATGAGTGATTTAACAATGCAACACGAAACGGTAAGTCGGAGCGTTTTCCTCATGAATCTTAAAGAAAAACTGATCTTCTGGACAAATTTGGACTAGCTTCTGATTTATCACACTAATACAAAGAGAGCTCTATAATACGCTCCTGTTTTTGAGGAAAATCTTTTGAATTTTACAAATACGCTTATATTTTCAATTCGTCAACATAGAAAAATAAATGTCGCTTTTTTGTTACTTACAGTTTACAAGAAAAATCTGAGTTTTGAAGCCACAACTTTGCAAATCAGAAAACTGAAATCCAGCAATAAAAACAGATGGTCACTGATAGCATACAGTAGGATGGAGAGTGACAACAGTTAAGAGTCGAGTCTTGTGATGGGGTTTTGCTGTACACAACATAGGACACAGTCACTTCCTGTTACTTGGTCACATTAAAAAAAAAAAAAAAAATCAATTTGCGAAATACACAGCTAAAATTTCCCTACACTGTTGAGGAAGTGACCTCAACACCAGTTCTCGTCAGAGCAAATAATTAACAGCAACAGGGATGACTTGGATTTAATGAGAGTGATGCAGCTGATTTCATCCTGATAAAAACATATAGGCAGTCCCAAACTCTTCAATAATGGCTTAAGACTTTAGGCAACCAGTGAGTTGGTTTAGTTTTTAAAAAAAGGTAAAAAAAAAAAAAAAAAGAAGAAGAAGAAGTGGTGATCCTCCAAAACTATTCTTACCAACACAGTTGTCACACAGACTGCAGTGGGAGGTCCGTGGAGGCCGGAACATCTTGCAAGTGAAGCAGTACTTGAGCTTCACCACCTGCTGGTTGATGAGGATCTCCTTGGTTCGAGGAGGCGGGCGATATGTCGAGGATCCTGAGGTATCTGTGAATGAAAGATGGGACATTTTTACAAAACGTGTCCTCCGGCACGACCAGATCAAGGTGTGTGCAGCTATGAGCTCCTCCTGCCATGACACGGCGCAATAAGCTGCTTAGGTCTTGGTCTGTGTTTCCACAACAAACGTGTCCTCCATATGGCAAAGCTCTTTTGCTCCATCTGCCCCACTGTGTTCAAGCAGGGGGGTCTTACCTATCTGCCTCTCTATGTCTGCAGCTTCGTCTGCCGTGGCTCTGGGTAAAATGCCTGGATCTGTAAAGCTGGTTCTTAGCAGGGAGGCGACCACAAACAAGAAGAGCACCCCTCCTATCACAGGTATACAGACGGTGAGATGCTGCACCAGGAAGGGGCAACTGTTGGAAACAAAACAAGTTTCATTACAACAACACTAAAAAAAAAATAAAATAAAATAAAACTTCTCGTGTTTTATTTATAGTCGTAGAGCAGTCTACAAGTTACTCACTCGAAAGCAAAGAAAAGGCCACTAGTGACAACAATAAGGCCTAGTGTTAGAGGAAGGACGCCGTTCTGTCTGGCCAGGATGAGCCGTCCGTCGCAGAAAAATCTGTTTTTCCCCGGGAAAGCTTCCCATTTTCTCCGCGGGCGCTGCACCTTCTTCTCGGCGGGGTTTTGAACAGACAGCGGCGAAACGGAGAGCGCCCGTGGGTCGATCTGCTGGTACTCGCAGTTCTTCATCGTCTACGCGGTTCGGAGGTAGCAAAAAGGCACCCAAACCCCTCCTTTACACTCAGGAGACGGCACTCTCAAGATTCATTTACAGGACATTTATTTGTTACTCCTGATAGCACTCAGCTGTCCATCCTGAAGCTAAGTCCAGCTAGCTAGCGTAGCAACAAAGGCATTCTTCTTCGTAGGTCAGTTTTACCAGCTGAATATATTCACGGGCTGACGACGAACATACCGACATGTTTGGTTGTTAACTTAAATCCGTGTATAAATACCGGCGAAACATTTTGTAAAGCAGACGCAAATTTTATGTAGACAGAGACGGTAGGTCAGGTTAACTGGACTGGTTCTCCTTTTTCCTTTACTACCAGCCGACGTGCGTCATAGTGAGCATAGACATCGGGAAGTAGACGCAGCATGAGCGTCAGGTTTGTACGATAACGTTGCCGCCATATTTTGAGTGGCACAGCTATATATTGGTTGGAAAGGGCTACATTATTAAAGCAGGGTAACTGTACAAGACTTTTTTTCTGATGGGCCAATAGAAGGTAGCGCATATTTGTAAAGTGGAAGGAAACATTAAGTTTAATGTTTTGTCTTTACAAGTAAAAAGACTAAATGGATACCATTCCATAGTAGCTCTGCCTGTTGACAAAGGTTTGAGTTTGCTTGAATTTCACTAAATCACTTTTTCCACAAGTTTGCCATGTACCCATAGCTTACGGTAAATTGTAAACAGGACTTCTCAACAAAGGCTGAACTAAACAATTGTATTTAATCAGGTTTAGATATATCCAAGTCGAATGTTAACCAATTAAGTGACTGGATTTTATGTTGGAATATGCAAGTAAACATAAATGCACTACAATCCTCTGTAAGTAGAAAAATTAACTCTTTCTCATCCTCCCCATCTTCTTTACCAGCTATTTAGGTCTATATTTCACATATAATTCCAATAAAATTCATGGAAGTTATGGAAGATTATTTTTCCTATCCTATTTAGATTTTCAGACTGTTCATTTCGGCTCGATTATTCCGTCCATTTTCTTTCAAGAAACGAAAACATGCATTTTCCTGCCTATCTAGAACCTTCCGCCCACGACATAAGGTGAGCGTCTACTCTTTTATATCTATGGTGGCGAGAACGTAAAAATGACGAACGCACTACGTTAAATTTTAAGGACATGGCAAAATTCAACAAACTCTGGGTCGGCCTGCGAATTCTGAGTTAACTTACTCCGAGTGGAGAAACCCAGGCTCTTCGGTATCAGAACCGCTGATTTCCATGAGTTCAGTGGACCCGGAGTTGGTTCACCTAGAAGCAAGCGCGTGCACCAGCGCCATTCAAAGCCTTCATGCGGATGCCTTCAGTGAACACAGCGACAGCTCCAAAAAGAGATCGAGTTATTTCACGCCTCTAGAGCAGAGGGTCCTCCTTCAGGCTTATGAAGAGCATGCTCACATATTTAGCAAAAAGAGCAACAAGGCAGCAGCAGCTAAAGCCAGACAGGCTGCATGGAAGAGCATTGCTGCCCGAGTCAATGCGTGAGTTTGAATGCACCACGCCATTTATCTGTATTAAAAATATGTGGTAGATAAGTGAGGAAAAAGTGGTGTACGGGGTAAAATTTGGTTTTCATTTAGGTGCAACTCAGGGGAAAAGCGGACTTGGATGCAACTGAAAATGAAGTATAAAAATATGATTCAGAAAGGTAAGACATAAATACCCATGTCAATAATTCAGTAGTTAATTCAACATACAGACATACAGTGACTTGCAGAAGTAGCGTTTTCTCAATGTTTTTTATTGGGATTGTGAAATTAAAGAAAAACGAATTCAGGGTTTTCAAAAATGTTTTATAAATAAAAATCTCAAAAGTGATGTGTGAATTTCTGTTCTCAACTTCCTTTACCCCGATAAATAAGATCCAGTGCAACAAATGACCCTCAGAGGTCTGCTAATTATTAGCATGTTGTTGTCCGTGTTGTTTGATCTCAGAATGAAACAAGACTTAAAAGATAGAGTTAGTTTGCAAAGAAGTATGAAAACAATCATGACTAATCGTTTACTGAAATAATTGTCGACTATAATAATCGCTTAATTGTCAACTGGAGCGCACAAACTTAAAAAAAGGTAATTTGCTGAAAGAACAGCATATTCAGTGAAGTAATTCAGCCAAAACTGTACATTTGCATTTTAGGCTATAAAATTATCTTCTTATCCTAAAAGGTAATTGAATTATTTGCTTACTAACATTGTTTAATGTCTTTCTTATTAGAATAAATGATCGAATAATTGATTAATAAAATAATCGTTATTTACAGCCCTTCAAAGAATTGGAAAAATATTTTTTCAATGTCTGAATTCAAGCCATGTTTTAATTTGTAAAAAAAAAAACTGTGTATAATTTTCTTTCCATTTCACAAATATGCACTACTTAGTCTGTTATTTAAAAGGCTGATTAAACACACAAAATGTTGTGGTTACGTGGCAGAATGTGAAAAAGATGCATGAATACTTTTGTAATGCACTTTAACATCCAGTATATTACCTGTTATAATTTGACACAATTTTAAAACGGTACATATTTATGTTGGAGCCGTTAATTTGCAGATACCCGTATAATTTTTTTAAAACGATTCACTCTGAGCTGCATTCAGCTAACAGAAAACGGGCTGCGGCCCAAAAAATCGACAGTGAGCTACTAATCCCGCCCCTGACGGAGGCGGAGGGGCTGGCCATCACCCAAAGCTCCCCCAGACCCGTTTCCGAAAGCATCTCTGCAGACAGCTCACCTGAACCGGGCGCCAATCAAGACACAGGTACATATGTCAGAGGTAGGACTACACAGCCACACACATTTAGCCGCACGTGCAGTTAAATGTGGTTATTCATCCACCTTTCTCTTCTCAGCAGTTACAGATGGTGTTTACGTTGTTGAGCCTTCAGCCACTGGAACAGGGGAAGAGCCTGCAGTCGTAAGCACACTAAACTCTGCTTTTGCTTCATGAGGTTAAAGGTTAATGAAACATGATTTCTTCCTCACATCGCAGGAGGATGATGTTCTGTCTGCTGCCACCAAAAAGGAAGTTGAGATTCATACTGAAGTAGATACTAGTATTCTTCCTAGTTACTACCATCGGTAGATTCTTTTACAAGTCCTACGTTGTTGTCCTTTGACAGAGAAAGGCTGGCCACTACCAGGACTGGGTTCCTCCAACCTCCACAGCACGGCTCGACACAGTGGGTTCTTAGCAGTAAAGGCTTATGTTTATTCTGCATTTAAAGCTGTTAAAAATTAATATTCGTCAATTTATTTCCTAGTTACCAGTAGCAGAGTTATACAGGCGCCATCTCCTTAAGACTATTGAGAAAACGGATAAAGAAATCACGTATTTGGACCGACGAATCAAGAAAGCGGACCTAGAAATTCTCATACTGGAACGCCAGTTGAGGTGGGTGCATTTCCTTCGCAGGTCAAACATATTAATTGTTGGAACACCATTAAAAATCCTAATGTTAGAATTTTTCTCCTAGGGAATAAAGAAGACCGAATGACTGAATTATTTATTTTTTGGTGGAGAGAACTTGTTAGGAGGCTATCCTTACATTTGAGATGTCTGCAAGGAGTTGCAGAGAACTCATGCCACAGTAGTGTCACATGGTACATTGGTGGCTAGATTGACCTTATAATGGAACTGTAACAAAAATCTAGGAGCTGATCATCTGAACCTAAAGTCCCAGCTCATGGCTGGGGTTATTTATGAAATCGTCTTATGACTACTGTGAATACATTTGAGCATAGAGTGGTGGGAACAACATGCAGAGCTTTAGGTGTAATAGTACATCCAAATATGGAGCTCACATTATACATGCGAGTTGTATAGTGTGATTTGTACTATTAGTTAAAACCTTATTACATACTCAACAGTGGCATCATTAGGCACTATAATGCCTAAGAGTTGTTCTGTTGCCTTAGAACAATTCTGTTGCTCTAAGAGTTGTTACTTAACGCAACGCTGCCAAACTCATAGCAGCAAAAAAAACGCACTTAAGTCATCCAGACATGGTGACGATGACTTGCTGAAGTTAAAACCAACCATCAAAATGGAGACTTTGAACATGGCGTTGTTGTGCTGTGGTATCTCAGAAACTTGCTGCTCCATCGGGCCTTTGTTCTCTAAGGTTTACAGTCTGCATAAAAATGCTTTTTTGAGTTTAGAGGTTAAAGGCGTATGGGCAAACTAGTTTGAGGTGAAAGAAAGGCAACAGAAGCTCAAATAAAACTTGGTCACTGCAAAGCGGAGAGAGCTTTTCTCTTCTGTTGCTCTAAAATCTGGAACTCCCTTCCTCTGACTCACAGCAGTTCTCTGTGACTTCCTTTGAAGGCCAGCTAAACACATCTTTTTAAATCTGATTTTGTTTTGCTTTGTCTATTTTTTTTTTTGTTATTCTGTGTTTGTTGAAGCACTTTGTGATTTTCATCTTGAAAGATACTGTACAAATAAAATTTTACTTACAAAGAAACCAAGCTTTTATTTTTGACATCAGTTTTTTTTAAAAAAGCTGTTTAGGTTGAGTATTTGCTTTAAACGTGCAGTACCTGTGAGGGAAGATTAAATTATTTGGATTCTGATGCAAGTCTGAGCAGTAATGTTCTCAAGTAGAACCATGCAGCCACTCTATACTACAATGTGCAATAGTGCGAATCGAGCACAAAATATATGGATATTTTTTTTGTAATCTCAGAGCATCTCAAACTGGGTGACAACGTAAATATGAGAAAACATTTCAACTTTGTCCTACAGAGATTTTGTTTTTTAAAACCAGACATTCATAAAAATATTTCTTTTATGTGTCCATTTTTTCCAAGGCAAACTACCGTTATCATTTTATATTAAAAAGTTAAAAAGATTTCAATTGATATGCCCCAGCAACCCTCATAAATAAGTGTATTTACACGCCAGTCCTACACAGAAATATCCTATTTTGTCTTCACACTACTGTATTGAATCAAGTCCAAGGCAAGAAATTGCAATGCAAAGCGAGGCCCAGTATCCAGTACGAGAGGAAATAACCCAGGATGCTCTGAGTGGTGGGAGAACAGGCTTTAAAATGTGGCAGCAGTGCAAGGATGGGGTTCTGCTGAGGTGTGTGCATGGAGCTGTTTTTGGGATCAGTCTGCAGCTGCACATTGGGGTTGGAGGTCCTCCTTCGGTGAAGAAGCGGCTCGTTGAGGAGGAGGAGGTGAGCGCTTATCCAGAAGGGCACCGGAGACGAGGAGGCCATGAATCTGGTGAGGACCTGAAAAAGCCCATTAAAAAGAATTGCCGTTATAAATAGCCATCAGATTACAAAAAGCAACGAGAAGTTATGATTTTCTCACCTGCACATGCATGCACAGGGTTCCAAATACGAGGAGCACGGTTGAGTGAACAACGTACACAAAGGCTTTGGGGTTAAAGAAGCCCGGTGTTGGTTTCTCCGGTCCCGTCCCCCAAAGTCCGAGCCTCAAACACAGCTCTGGGTTAGCCTGAAAATATGCATAGGCGGCCATAATGGCGAGCGTAGCCATGGGCATAGCCAGAATAAAATTTGGTATCTGCTTCAGCTCAAAGTAACGGAGGAAGCCCACGTCCCAGTACACGTCCTGAATGTGCGAATAAAGCAAAGGGAGGGGTCTCATGCACCAGAGTGGCGGCGGACCGTTTTCATCTGGCACCCGGTAGCCCCTCCGCTCCCCCAGGGACAAAAGAGCCGGATGGATCTGCTCCAGGGAGGTGGAAGGCGTGCAAAACGACCTGTAGCCGTAGTACTGGAAAGCACAGAAGGGGAGCGCGATGACTGCAGTTCCAAAGAGGGATGTGAGCAGGAGACGGAGGATGACCCAGATATAGTGCAGGACTTTACTGCGCCCTTTAGTTGTTGCCCGATACACACGAATCTGTGAAATGGCATTCAGTGATGGAAGATACAGTAGAAAGCCTATATTAACCAGTCCATTGGACCGCGCTGCCGTGGCGATGCTGAGGGCCAGGCAGGCTCTGAGGGTGAAGCCTTTCTCCAGGAGGAACAGGCCACCGAACGTGAGAGCAGCAAACAGGCTCTCAGAGTATCCAGCGGTCATGAACACATTGGCGGGCGTAAAGCAGTACAGCAGGCTGGAGAGCAGAGCGAGGCGTCTGTCCTGAAGAACAGCTCTGCTGAGGGCATACAGGGCAACCACACTCAACAGGAAGAGGGCGCTGTTCCCAAGAGCAACAGCCAGAAGCAACCGGCCCCTCACACTGAGCCAACTGCTGAGGGGCCACAGCAGAGTCTCAGCAAGGCCCCGCAAAACGATGGGGAAAAGTGGGAAAAAGGCAAAGTTGTGCTCGTAGAGGTATCCTCTCTCTGCAATGAAGAGAAAATGCTCTGCATCCCAGTGAGCGAGGCCGCCAAACAACCAGTCCACCACAGGGTCCAGGTACAAGGGCTCTTCTGTCCGAGGGGGCCTGAAGGCATCGGCTTCATGGTCAGGGATGGCAGCGTTCAGGACAGCCTGAAGAGCAACACATCCACTTTGTTACTATAAGTACAGACAAACACTAATCACATGTAGACCGAGATAGTTTTAGATCGAGAAACATGGTTCATCACCCAGAGCATTATTACATCAGGGGATGGCAAGTTTAAATGTCAGTTGTGTATCACGCGTTTTTTTTTTTTCCCTGTAGCCCATTCAATACGGGATAGATGCCTTAACCACGCGCCCACACCTTTTTTTAATTTTTAAACCCTCTAAGCTCACTAAAAAAATTAAGTTGCTGATGTGGTATTTACTCAATTGGCTCCTTCCCAGATTTAATTGAATTTGGACTAGATTAGATCTAGTTCAAGCTGAAAACCTGTGTGAGGTCATTGAGAACTCAAAAGGGAATCCAGCTCTATCTTTCTGGGTCTTCCTCAGCCTGGCGCACTTTAAGGAAACTCCGCCACTGCGTGCTGACTGCTGTCCCTCGAATTAGTTCACACAATGAGGGCTAAACGTGGCAGATATCTAACTAAATTGAATTGTAGATTACTTCAACCTTACCTGCAAAACCAGAGAGAGACCTCTGGTAACTGTGGCGAACTCTACAACTGCTTTGACATCCATAGTCATTGATGAAATGGACAAACTGTGGACAAACCGGTTCCGACAGCCATCCGCACTGCTACAAACCATTCACCGTCCCCATGTTTACTATGAGACATCACTGAGGTCTGAACAGTGTCCGGCAAATAAGCTAATTATAGGTTTTCATTATTTATCCCACAAAAACATATGGTCGGAACAAATGCAACCATTTCGACATTCATGTAGGACCTCTAATTGTTTGTCGGTTAGCTACAAATCTTTGTCCTCATACTGCAGCAGGATGCCTCTTTTCCAGAGGCATTGTAACTTCCGGCACGCAATAGAACTTCAAAATAAAAGATTAAGAGCTGTGGCACAAGTATCCGGTCGACGGAGTCATTCTTCTACTTTATCGCTTTCAAACACCAGACTTAACAGCAAATGATATAAATAATCTGGCAAACTGTTATCGAAAGAGGAACCAGAAGAAAAAAACTCGCGGTTTTGGTCCTTTTGTGTTTGCGTCACCTGAATAACGCGCTGTGCGTGAACCGGAAGAGGTTCACGCTGTGGCGCACACAAAGGGATGTCTGGAAGTGCTAGTTTTCCTACATTTAAATATTTTATCAAAACGAGTCTCGCCTAAGCATCTACACATTTGGAATTTTATTTTGGTTGTTGTGAAACCCAAAATAGCTCGGAAATTTGCTAGCGTGCTAATAACAGTTCAGTATTATCTCCAGCAAGAGGCGCCAAAGAGTCATAATAACTTCCTAATTGCTTCATAAATAATTTGTATTACTACGAACACAAACATTGCATTTCTGGTTTGGGACCTATTCGAATGGCAAGAAACTTATTTAAAAAAAATATTTCACTTTCAAAAATTATTTTAAATGTATGTTAGTTGTGCGAACTAGACCTTTGTTTAATCGAATCTACATTTTAAAACACTGAAGCAGAGTGTGATGACAAACAGCTTGAGCTACAAAAGAAAATCTCTCATATTTTACTCTTATATTATTGCAATTATTTGAAAACCTTAAACCTATGACTGGCTAGAAGCTGTACATGAAAATGACCAAAATTAATGAATTCATCCAATTTGAAGCTTTTCTTCTAAAGTCAGGAGCTTTAATTTTAGCAGGATTTGCATGCCATAAAAATTTGTCCAAACCATGACAGCATAACAAAGACTAGAAGCTCAAACAGATTTAGTGCAGAACTGTGAAATTTCAATTGAATAAAACAATGAAACAGCTTAGGAAGATTTGATGTACATTTATTCTTACCACGTGGAACATATAGTATAAAGATTTCATACTGAATAAATGATATTCCTTGAGCCAAAAAAGGGGAAAGGGAGGAATTTACATGTTTGTCTTAGCTACATAGTCTGAAATACAAATATGCAGAATTCACGACTGGAGAAAATTTGTCAAATGTGTACTTCATCTAGTTTATTCTTGTTTGTACCAGGATATAACAAGTTTGAGCCGTGTGTCTGTCATACTACGGAGCTGTGGAGGAGACCAGAGGAGTGGGTCTAATCAGTGGGGACCGGATCGCTGGCAAACCGAAGAGTCTGCCTCCGTCTCTCACCGATAGCAAGTGTGAGAATAGTGACACAGACAGAGACAGACAGAGAGGAACGAAGTATAATGTACAACATTATATATACACCACAGCAAAGCTGTATCTGAAGTTGAAAACCAGTCCTAAGAGGTGATTTCTTTTCATAAGGGTATTCATACAATCAAGGGATAAGAGGAGGTAAGGGTGTTGTAGGTTCTTGATACTTTGGGGAAGAAAGCCATTTTCTGTTCAACACCAAACTAAAATGACCTCAAAACTCTAGCTCATCAGCTTCTGTGTGAAACATAGTTTACAGAATGCTTACACTCAAAGAGCAGTACGGCACAGAAAATGTCCTACAATCTACTGCACACTGCACAGGCCTCCCCGGTGAAGGTGTTTATTGACAGCACGGTCTACTGTCGGGCTGACTGGTGAGGATCCAACTACAGCATCTACAACCAGTAGGTCACTTGTCAGTCTGTTTCACCTCAGTTACAGACTCACTGTGCCCCTCAAAGGGAGAGCTAGGGCACACTGTGTCTCCCAAACTCACTGTAAACGAGACAGCAACTTTGGTTACAGTTTTTGTTTTTCAGCTATTTATTTATTTAATCATTTATTTATCTTTATTAAAAAGTACTCTCACCCACACCCCCTCCCCAAGTGCAGAACAGTCTCCCAACAATGGCGCGCTCAGCTCCGTATCATCCGGTTGGCGTTCAGGCTTGCGAGCAGTGTCCTTTTGTCGGCATCTCTCTGGTTCGCAGTCCACAGCAGCTCTGTGATCGCCCTCTCTTTAGTAGGGTTGGCCTGTGAAGGGCACGCTGAATGGAATCTGAAGGATTTTTTTTTTTATTATTTTTTATAAATTAAAGCCAGTCACATGAACTGTCCTTGCCCAGTTTTACACGCACAAGCCAGATTTTTTTTCATTTTTTTTCCAGGGAGGAGGGGGACTGGAGAAGAAACCCCTCAAACAAGTGGAGCCACAGCTCCCTACAGCTGTCATGACTGGCCGATCAAAAAGAGTACATCACAGATAACGTGAGAAACCAGCGAGTTCATTAGGGGCGACACAGAAAGGTCGAGGAGTCGTGACTCGTGTAGTGTAAACTCCGAGTGGTTCTCCTCCACCTTGGCTAAGGCGTGCAGAGCCCGGGCAGCTCGCCGCATCATGTCCGGGCTGGTGGGCTCGAAGGGCATCCCTTGTAGGTGCAGCAGAGAGCTCTGGCTTTGTTGTAGCTGGGTGGCAGCGAGAGAGTCTTCCAGGAAGCCGAGCAAGTTGCCCACACTGCCCTTCTGGACAGCGATTGCTCGGGCTGCCATAGTGTCACCCTGGGCCAGGTTGGCCAGTAACACGACAGCCATCTCCCTGCACACTGCAACCTTCCTGTCTCCGATTAACCGTACCAAGTTCCCATACAGCTTCTCCAACCGACTAAAGGGGGGAGTGGCCAGGATGAGGTCCACATTGTTATCTTGAATGCTCAGTTTGCTAAGAGTCTCCAGGACCAGTCTCTGAGGTGACAAAGCACTATGGGGGCCCAGGGTTGGGAAGGGATCCTGGGCCTCTGCCGAGGGGCACACCGCCCAATGGAGAAGACCATCCAGCAGGGGTAAGCAAATGCTCTCAGGGTAGGCGGAAAGGTCAAGTTGACCTGAAATGTTTGCCATAGTGACCAGCGTGTTCTCTCTCAAGATCTCCAAGCAGTCCCACCACCACTCATCCTTCTGGCCCACTCCCTCATCTGAATCCTCGTCCTTCTCGTAGGTGAGAGGGGCCTGCTTGCGCTCAGGGTGCCAGTGGTGGAGCAGTATCAGATGCCCGAGTATGAGCAGGAGTCCAGGATGTTTGGACATCTCGTGGTCATTTCCTGGCACAAAGGAGAGGCTGCGGACAATATTCGAGACACAAATACAGCGACGCGCCAGCGAGTCCTGCCAGTCGGACAGCGTGACGAGCGGCCCTTCGTCTTTACTGTGAGGCTCATCTTCTAGGATGGTGCCAGTCTGCTGTGCCTGTTGGTTGAAAATACTTCCAGGAGCCAGAATGGGTCTATTATTCTCTTGGTGACTTTTAGGGCCTTTCTCAGCCATCTTCGTCTCTGAATCAGACGGTTGCTCCTCATCACTGCCAACTGTTAAGCCAGCTTTCTCAGAGTCTGTTGATTTTTCAGACAAACTGCTCTGTTTTGGCCTTTGTTCTTCATCTTGATGCTTCATTCTGTCTTCCTCAGTTGGCAAACAACTCCCCCGTATGTCTTCATCCAGCGGCCGACGCTTCAGTAGAGCTGAAGGTACAGGTATCCGTTGTCGTGGCTCTAAGAAGTTCTTGCGAGGCTCAAAGAGGGTCTGGATGTGTTCTGTTGAGTCGCCCCCTCCCGCGCTCCAGTGAAGTAGCCCACTGTCAAACTCTTGAACTTTTCCATGGTTACTTAACTGGGCAGCCACAAACGGGTCTCTTTTTCGTACCACCTTAACTGGAAATTTGTCAAACTTGCTGGCCTGTTTGGGTTTCTCATGGGCAGCCAGAGATTGCACCGAGCCCGTCTGTTCAGACGAAGAACCCTTGCTCCTCCTCTCATCTTGTGTCTTCTCATCTCGACTTTGCGAGCATGGCTCTTGGTCTTCCTCCTCCTTCACGGGAACCGACCGCTCCATTTCATGTTCCTCCTTCTCTTCGTCGTCTGTCTCCTCTTGTTCCATGTCCTCAAACCGTGGTTGCTCTTCTTCCAGGTTGTCCAGGTCTCGTTTCAAGGCATCAGGATCGAGCAGAGTCCTCTGACCAGGGTCCCCAACTTCATACTCCCGCAGAATACCAAAGATTTCTATCAGGCAGCGCCTGAAATACTCCACGACCAACTCCAGCAGCCCAGGTAACTGCATTTAAAACAAGGACCAGAAAAATTAGCGGAGATAGCCACATACTCAACAAAACAATCCTTATGAAGTCTTTAGCCAATTAGCTTATGAAGGTTTCAAAAGATGAGTCTCAAAACCTCAGCAATCTTCCTTTCATTAAGATTTGAAGTCTTTTCAATGAGAAGTCAGAGTAACTGCCATAATTTAAACACTATTTTAGTAGTGCATTTTTTGCAATTAAATAAATTTACACAAATGCTATATTTGAACAATAAAATATAAACATTGTGTAACCGTGGTAATTTCACTCAACGTATAAGTTTTGAATTTCGAGGCTTTCTTTCAACTAAAATTCAGTTATTTTTTATTTTAAATAGGCTTTAAATATGTGCAAAAAAACAAAGATATGCTAAAAGTGAGAACGTTAGAGCAAAAAAATACGAAAGAAAGAATAGAGATAGGAGTAAACGAATGGTAGAAGGCAACATTTAGATAATGATAAAATTATGGAAACAATGTCTTTATGTTCTTAATTTCTTTCATCAGTTACTGAGACCTGGAATCAAATTTTTTGACTGCACAAGAGTCATGAATTTCACACCAACCCATGCTTATTGTAAAGGGAATGATAAGTCTTACCGTGTTGAGATCGAAGGTTGCTATACTGTTGTCATCATATAGCAGAATATTGATGGTATCTAAGGCCCATGTACTTTCAGCCAATAAACCAGACTTTAAGGACATCATGACTCTCCAGGCTTCTGGGGTTCCTACAACATTTGGAGAAAGTGTTATATTTAATAAAATTATTCTTTAAAAATACTTTAAAGCAAAGTGTTTGAACATCGTCATACCGATATCTTTCATGGTGAGTCTCCGTCGTGGTTTAAGGACAGGAAGCGTTCCTTCGACAGAACCCGGGGGGAAAGGCATGTCTCGCCTTATTAGAGGCGACTGCACTGGAGGGGGCACAATGTGGGATGCAGGTACCGGGGGGCCGGCCTTTTGCATCTTCATCAATCCGTGCGTGTAAGGAGATTTGCTCGGTGATGTCCGAGCCTCCATGGGGCGGGGTATGGAGGCGGGGCTCGACACCTGTGGAATGTGGTTCTGCACACCCTGAGGGGGCTGGTAGTTGGACTGGACTGAACGAGGCATGGGCTGTCCAGGCCCGGCTGGACCGTAGGGAGGCTGCCGAGGGCCCATCTGGGCCCCCCACTGGCCATCGTGATTCATCCGCTGGTCTGATTGCATCATTTCGTCAGGGCGGTTCATGCCATGGTAGCCAGGTCCCTGCGTTGGCCCCCCAGGCCCACCTTGTCTAGGGTAATTCTGATAGTTCATGTCTCGAGGTCCCTGCCACATGCCCCCTTGAGGACCCTCAGGCCCCGACTGCATCATCTGAGGAGGCATGTTAGGCTGGGCATTGGGCCCAGTTGCTCCCTGCATCCGTTCGCGACCAAAAGGAAATGGGAACTGATTGCTGGGGCCAGGTGGACGGCGGTCAGGGCCAGGGTAGGGCCCGCTGCTGCTGTACTGATTGTACGGCTCCTGCTGTCCTGATGATGGAGCAGCGGTGCCACCCTGTTGCTGCTGCTGAGGTCCTTGCTGTCCACCAGGGAAAGAACTGCTGTACTCTGCCTCATGGCGTTTTGATGGGGGGTACCCTCCCTCCACAGGACGCTTATAACCCTACAAATAATGACATTTTTTTTTTAATAATAAGCTTTGCTATTGTACTTTTAATTTATTTGGTTACAACACATGGACAAAAGTCAGAGATTGTGTATTCCAGACAGACATTATCTTGTACCTGTTGTGGGTACATTCCAGGCTGCTGATTTGGGTAGGAACCAGTAGGGGGCGTTCCTTGTCCAGGATACTGATTTCCATAGGAATCATGTCTGTAAACATCACGCCTTGTCAGTTTGATAAGTGAGGATATTGGTCGTATACTTACACACTGGATTTCAACACAAAATACATCCACATAGTTTTATTTTGTTAACTATTTAGATTTCAGTAAAATTTCAGTTAAATTTGGGACACACCTTTAAACATTGTGCAACATTTCTCTTCAACACATTCAAATACAAAAAGAGAAGAGCTTTCTGCATTATCTAGAATATTGATTGTATTCAAGGACTATTGGAAATTTCATGTTAAAAGGATCTGCATTATAACAATATCTGATTTCTTTTTGAGATCAATAAAGTACTTTTTTACTTGCATCATGTGATTATCTTGGGAAGATTTTAAAGGATTAAAAAAAAAATAGGACCAAACAATGAACTTAAGTATCACATATGGATTTCTCATCTATGACTTTGAAGTTAATGCATTAAGTTTCAAAAGTTTTCTTTTACATGAAAAAGATCAGTTCTCAATAACAGCTAGTTGGAGGCCAAAAAGTCTGCCAAGCGTCTCGCCTCAAGTGTTCTTTAAATTTACCGTGGCTGTTGTGGTGGGAAGCGATTTGGAGAATACATCCCCGTGTCGGTGTTGGCAGGCATCATCGGGTTTGGCTGAGGAGGTCCAGATCCCATGTTGCCCTCTGGGCCCATCCCTTGCTCTGGTCTAGAAAAAAACAGGACAATGGACATGGAAGATTTTTTAGTTTACCTAAATATTTGTTTGTGCACATATTAAATGGTGAGAAGTAGGAAATCAAAATATTAGCCTGGACACTAATCCTGGGACAAACGCCAGTCTAACATTTTATGGTTCTTCTCTAAAGCGTTTCAGGTTGTTGTCGATATACAGGTGTAGACTACAACTATGTTTAGAGATACGTTAAGGTCTGTCAATCCATTCAGTGAATGTGCAAAACTGGACTACAGTAACAAATAAGAATACATATGTTATTAGAGTTCTTTATTTTAAATTGTAAGTACAGCTGCTCAACATTACAACACTAAAAAAAGCAATATTTCTGTTAAATATTGCAGTAAAAAAGGTACTTTGTTCACCTCTGGGACGCACAACCCATCTCTTTTCTAAAAAGGTATAATGTCTGGATTTTCCCATGCTGGTTATACTTTGATAAAATTCTAATAATTTCAACAGATGAATGTGGTACTTCAAGACATCTGGAAATTGTACCCAAAGATGAAGTAGACTTGTGGAGTTTCTCAGTTCTTTTAATTAAAAGATGGCATACGAGGAAACAATTTGTTGAAGGAGTTTCCTTGAAAGGAGGTGTGAATATATTTCTCCAATCAAAACCTTTCAAAACCTTGTCATCATCGTCATCTGGCTTTCTGATATTGTGTATTGACATAGTGATCTTAATGTACAGAAGCTGTTTATTCTGACATTTAGCAAATAAAAATCATTTCGGCAATCAGAACTGTACTAAAACAAGACTGTTGAATTATTGTCAGTTTGTGAATAAAAAGTTGTGTGTCCATTGTGCACAACAACTGATTTCAAATGCGAGTACTTCCAGGTCTCACCAACACTCTTTGGTGTGGACCCTTGTACAGAAGGAAAATACTCCGTTTACCATTTTCAGTACCAAGTGAGAAGTTCACAGAGGTGAAAGAAGCCATTTCAGAAGTAAACTATTTTCTTAGATAGGCATATTCAAGATGCGTTTTTCAGTTTGTTCAGGCTGTGAAAGAGCAACATCTTTAGCAGATGGCAGAAATGCTCAACATGTACATCAGAGTTTCTGGGGGGTTTTTTTCTTTTATAACTCGTCGGTCTGCAAATTATCCTAGATCCGGACATACTGGCAGCCTTTTTGAAGATTTCATAATTAAAGGAAGTTTTAAAGAATGCAAACTAAGACTTGGCTAGCCGGGCAAATCACTACTAAGGGATGTTAATGTCTGTTTAAAATGTCAAATTAGTCACTCGGTCTCTGAATTAAAACTGTACAATTGTGTTTTATAGCTACTGCTTTAACACACACAAATTGTGACATAATCTCTGCCAAATTAGACCATCATGCCCAATGGCAGGATGGCTATTTATAGAGAGAAAGAGGAATCAGCTAAAATTGGTATCTGCAATATCAAAAAATAAAAAAAAATTAAATATATCCAATGCATAATTCTGCATTAAATGGAAAGGGTTTTTTGTAGTTTTTTTTTATTTTTTTTTTATCAGAAATAATAGTTCCCATTAATCAATACGCCCCAAAATGCCATCTTTAATGGATCCTACCTCCTGTCATAGCCTGGTCCATAGGGATACTGTTGTCTGGGCCCCATTGGCATTGTGCCCATGGCCCCAGGCGGTCCTCTGTTGAATGGAGGCTGTTGTTGTGGCGGCTGCTGCTGCTGGTCACCCACAACGTTGTTAGGGCCCTGGTTAGCAGGCAGAAACTGCTCCCCGACTAAAAATACAGTCACAATTACAGAAGATTAAAACCTGATGACTGGTAAATGGCCGTCATGCTTCAGATAAGTCTGAGGGCTTCCACCTTTCCGCATGTTACTGAAGGGATCCTTGTTGGGCTCGTAGGGGCCCATTCGGCCTGGCAAGTCTGCCGTGTTCATGCCGGGCTGATAGGTGGAGTTGGGAGTCATGTTCTTTCTGGGAAAAGCGGGGTCGCTTCCGTCCGAGAAGGGGTCTTGCAGATTTACACTGCTCCTAAGAAAGAAAACACCAACAGAAATTAGCCCAAAGAGCAGCCTATTGTGAGTTTAGATCTACTATTAAAGATACTGACCTAGGGCCAGGTGGCATGGGGGGCATTTGGGTATGAGGAGTGGATGCCGGCGTGGGGGGCTTAAGGTCGCCTCCCTCAGCCATTGAGCTGCTGGTGGACTGGGGCGTTTGTGGACCCTGAAGGGACCCTGACCCAGCTGTGGAGCAGAGGGACGCTTCAGTTTGAAAGAAGAGAGGAGCAGACAGATAAGGTACAAGGTTTTAATTAGGAAATCAAGTCTTCTTTTTTTTTAGGAGGTGAGTCATGTTTTATCTGAAAAGACGAGGGGAGTTCTCACCTGGAGAGGGGGGCTGGACTTTAGCAGCCTGGTTCTTTTTGTTGTCTGTGAAGATCTCAGGAGGAGGATCTTCACCACGCTCTATTTTACACTCGAAGGCGTACAGACACTGGATGTACTGTTTCTTCAAAGAACTGGCAGCACTACTGGATGTACCCACATTCAGAGTGGTGGCTAGATCACGCCACTTCTTATTTTTATTCACCTACCACAAAGAAAAGGCACACAGTAATTAGAAAAAAGAAGACGGTAAAGACAAAAGTAAGGTGGGATTTTTAGCTTATTGTGGTTTCTGGGCGCCATGTTCACCTGCATCATTCCTCCAATCTCTTTAACGGAGACGTAGAGCCGGAAGAGGTCGAGAGGCTTGCGCCCCACGGCGGGCAGGTTGGTCATGCCCATGGCTTTCTCATCTACAAAGGCCAAGTAACGGTCCACCCAAAGCTTCCTGTCTGGTTCTGGTCCCAGCTCATAGAGGCGTGTTATCTTTTCACATGTGGTTGTGGATGAGTTGGACTTCTGTTTGATGTCCCCCGAAAGAAATTTAAAACAATTTTAAAAACCCCATAAAGGTCCTGCAGCTACCAATAAACATTGAAACGCACAACAGTTGCAAAAGTAGTACCTTTGATTTTGATTCTGGTTTTGGCGTTGCACCGCCATCTACTTTGTTATTCATCTTGTTGTTCATTTCTGGGCTAGGAGCCATGCCTGCAGATGAGGTAAGGGTTCCAATTATCTACAAAGTTCCCATGTTAACACAAATGACTAAATAAAGCAACAGCCATCTCTGTATGTATTATATTACCACTTGTGTTGTTGGCCATGTTTGGCCCCATGGGATAAGGCGATCCACCTGGAGTGTTCATCATTCCAGGCATGCTGTTCATCGGTGGGCCATACGGTGGACCAGAGCCCATCATGCCTTGCGACATGTTGGGGTACCCGGGCATTCTGCAAATCGAAAACCAACGGTTAAAGTGTGAGCACACACCCTGTTTATGATATGGTTTACCATCCAGGGGAAGACAGTCTTGTGCATTAGTTAAGTAGAAAACGGTTATGTCGGTCGCATTTAGAAATGGCAAGAATTTTCATTAGAAATTTTCCAATTTCCATACTTTTACAATTATTTTAGGCAATCTACAGGAAATGAGAAGTGTAAATTCTGGATCGCATTTGCCGCTTTGATTTTGCCGCTAAATTCAAGGGTTAAGTTTGTGTTTTGTAAGAAGGCTACATCATCTGTGGTCTATAGAAAATGCCCAGGTTGTTTAACCCTGGACTGTCCTCGGTGTCCAGATGAACACCAACTGTAAACCAACCTGTTGAGCATGGAGTTGCTGGAGGGGTGCTGCATGGCTGCAGGATCCTGGGGCTTTCTGTTCATTCCTGGAGGTGGGCACATTCCTGAACTGACCTGGGGTGGCATGTTGCCCATGTTCGGAGGCATGTTTGGACCCATGCTAGGGCCCATATTGGGGCCGTAGGGACGAGCCCCCATTTGATTCGGAGGCATTCTCCCTGGAGGCATGCCAGCATACGGTGGGCCTCCCCCCTGGCCCGCCATGGGGTTCATGGAGCCCATGCCTGGGCCAGGGTAGTTGGCATTGGGCATGTTCCCATAGGCTGGTTGGCGGGGATAACCTACAGTAAAGAGTAAGTAAAGAAAAGTAGATTATTAGCCTGAATTCTACAGTAGCTACAAAAAAATGCACCTCATTTTTGGCAAAAAAGTGAAAATATGTTCACCAATATTCTGTAACAAACTACAGAAGCTTTATCAGAACAGCTGTATTCAGAATTACCATTTTCCAGACTCAAACTGAGACATATCTGATAGTTTTCAGTAAAATGACAAAAAAACAAAAACATCTGCATTGAGCCTACATATTACACATATGAAATAGTGGTGCCGCTCACTATCCAAGAATGTGTAGAAATTTTGATAAAACTGAGATTAAACTCGGCATAAGTGGACCCCATTTACTAAGAAATAAGTTCATTTCTGAAGGGAACTGCTTGGACTTCATTGCATTGAGGGGCATTAGAGTAAAGGGGCCTGACAACATATCTTACATACCACTCCAGATATTTTTGTTAAAAAATAAAAATACAGTTGATGGTCATAAGTTCTAATGGTGTGAATGCATTTGCATATTCAATGTAATAAATGGATGTTTAAATTATAATTAGAAGCTTTTTATTATAGAAAAAAAACAAACAAACAAAAAAACCCCGTTTATTTAACAATCTGCTAGCAGAGCAACAAGCCTTCGTCACAGTTTGAGCTCCACTGACACTGTGCAACATCAGCTGACTCCATGGCGGCTATTTATAGTTGTGAAAGCAGAGCGAAGGACCACCAATAGCATGGTTATAGACATGGAGACAAGAAAATCATTTCTATAGGTTGGTCTGATGCGATGTCTAGCTAGTTTCACCAGAAAGATTTAAAAAAAGACATTTATAATTTATAAAAATCAGCCCTACGCAGGCAATCTCCAAGGGCTGTTGCACAATTTTAAAGTACCAACCTTGGGGACCGTACTGTCCTCCCTGCTGCCCATAGCCACCCATGGAGTTGTTCTGCTGATAAGGCGCCATCCCAGGATGCATCTGTCCTCCAGAGGACTGGCGAGGTGACAGTGCAGAGGCCGACTGGGGGGAGACGTAGGGAGGCATCTGAGGGTTTCGCTGCATGAACCCTGAAACAAAAAAGGAAGAGGAAAATATGTTGGTGAAAATCAGAAGCAACAGAAACTATTTTTGACGTGTTAAGTTTAGTGCACACATTTAATTAAGACAGCAACAAACCTCTGTCCTGCGCCATTGGAGACTGGCTCATTGCAGGGTGCAGCGTCCCATCCGAGTGAACGCTGGATGGCCTGGGAGGCATCTGGGTCCCTGAGCAAAAACCAGAAGATTGAGTCAACTAAAGTTTAATCGGGGAGCAACGGGTTGATTCACACAGTCAGACCCGTATTCTCCAAAAAGCAGATTCCAGTTTATGACATTAACAACGTAACTCTTCATTGACGGAGCATTTGTGTTTGTCGTCAATCTTTTTCTGATCAATAAATGCGTTAAGAAGTGCTTCAAGATTGGGATAAGAGCCACAATCTTCTGTGTGGAAGTTGCTGCTGAGTGAAGAAGGCCCAAAGTACTCCAGTTCCAGCATCAGTGAGCTGCTTAGAAAATCAGAGTACGCACGGAAATGTATGTGCATGTTGAGACAGGCTGAGATTATTACTATTCGTTTTTAAATTTAGTCACAGAACAAGCTGGAGTTGGAAATGTTGGCAGCCATTTGGAATTTTCAGAGTCAAGATAATGATCGACACTCTCTAGTAATGCACCGTCACAAAACATTCCCATCATCAACCTGCAGAGACGAACCACCTCCAATCTGCCTCTGGCCTTTCTGAAATTACATGGCGACACCACAATCTGCAGCGCGGCTTTCAGAAATGACTTTCAAAAACGTCATACACAGTTAAGTATGACGTCAGCGGCACTCTGAAAATCTGCATCGGACGTCTCCACGCACTAGTAGTTTTATAACAATAATGGCGGACGAACACAGTGTGTCCATCCTGTTGTTGACCAAAACAATACTTTCAAATTAAACATAAATCTCTCCTTCTTACGCTTCTCTCTGCAAATTATTTCTGGATGTAGTTCCCTCTTAGCTGGTTTTGCACACAGTGAATAGTTAATACGTCGATCCCAAGCTGATAGGGGGCGGAGCCTATCTAACTAGGCTAGTTAGGGACGTAACAGCGGTAGGTTGACTTTAACCCCCGCTCACCACATCAGTCCTGTCACAAAACACGGTGAAAAAGAATGTGCCTTAATCCATCCTTGGAGATTTTTGTGAAGGGTGCTAATGCTAGCAAAGCTAATCATTATATAAATTAGAGTTCAAAATGTGAACCACATACATTTTGTCCTTTAGAATAGCGAGTAAAACTTTGTTTTACAGCAACTTCTTTAACACATGCAGTGACATCTCTGCTCTTAATATAAATAAAATATTTTTACTGCTTTTCCTATTTATTTCTAGCAAAAACAAAATCTGTACAGGCAGGTCAAAACTTTACAAAAAAACAGATAGGAAATCTGCTACAAACTTCTGGTCAGCGCCTCCCTCTCTATGAATTTTATAAGATGTGACAAAAGTCTATCAAAATGTCCAGCCTCACATAAACCAGGCTTCATCTGCAAAACACTGAGCTTGCATCATTGTTCAGAAAGGGATGAATGTTACATTCCTAGATAGCCGGCTAAAAAGTACACCTTGGGTGACGCATCTGAACAGCTGCAAAAATAATGTCACTCACTGTTTTCACGCCATCAGAGGTTTACTAATCGTGCTAATTCATTTGTTGTTTATCGCATGCTTTTAATTTAATGTGAGGGTGCTGTGCCTATAAAGTAGAAAAAATTACAATCGCTCCTTTTAAAAGAGATGGAAAAATGAAATGAAGAGCTGTATAAACAATTTAAACTCGCATGTCTTGTTCTTATTTTCCAAGGGGCCAGACTGTTCTGAGAATCTTTTTAATTTGTCTTAACTCTCCAGATACCGTCTTTAAGCAGTTTTCTTTCCAATCTTTTTCTGTCCGGTCCTTGTATCAGACTGGCAGAACCGCGTCCTTGAGCAAAGTGAAAACAAGTGTATCTATCTACAGCAGATGAAGAGTATCTGAAAATGCATTTAGGAAAAACAGAACCCGACAGAGAGCTGAGGGCTGGACACTTTCTCAAGGCTTCAGCTAAAGTTATGGAATCAAACTTTTTATTCGTCTCCAAAGCTGGGAAACTTTGGAAACAGGGTTTTCTGATCTGTTGGACAATTTTTGTACCAACAGATCAGATAGGAGCAAATAATAGTTTAACATTTAACTTATGCTTTGTAATGAATTCCCAGTAAAGGGATAAGATATCCCATTTAAAATTGGATGTTTATAAAGGCATACACTGAAGTTCAACTGATTGATCAGTTGAGTTGTGAAGATTTTTTTTTACATCTAAAGGACTCTCAGGTTAGAATCAAGTGGCTAAAAAAAAGTTCCTTGAATGAACTTTCTTGTTTGCAGTCGATTTAGAAAATTACACAAATCTCTGGCAGCGCATTAAAAACAATAAATAAATAAAAAAAATCACTTTAAAAAGCAAGTTGTCTTGAAACTCATCTAAACAACAACCAGAAAGGTTGAAACACCGCTACACTGAGACTGTAATTCAAAAACGTAATCAGAGTAAGACGTCAGGAATCTATTAAATATCCTTCTCAGCTCAAGCTATCAGCTCACCAGGGGTTTAGTTCTAGAGACCATTTTTTGATGGTCTCGGACTCGACCGCATTTGGTCTCGGTCTTGTCTCGGTCTCGGGCGCTGAGGACTCGGGATTTTATTTCAAGACCAGTCAAGACCGCAGTAGTTTTCTTTGAGCGTCAGAAAATGTCTGTCTAATCGTCTGCAATAGAATTTCGCTGCATAAATCATAATAAATCCGATGGCGACAGCTAATTCAGCAGCGCTTCGCTTTCACAGACGGTGGGACTACGCCTAACTTTTATCGTCACTTAGAAAAGAAGCTCAAAGAAAGGTAAGCTCCGTTGACGTGATGCTAGCAAAGCTAGCTGTACAGAGACACATAAGCATTTGTGATGAAAAAAGTCACTCACTGCGCTGAATTACTGTGCGGAGATGTTGACTAACGTGTCGCTTTTATGGGACAACACTGTGCCCAAAAGTCTGCAATATAGTGCTGTGACATTCAGGAACAGTCCGATTCTTCTGAACGGCTCTTTACTAAGTAGATACGATTGGAGCCTCACTGAGAGCCGTTCTTTGTTCTTGTAATGCTCTGCTACACTACAGTAGCTATTATTATTTTATTTAATTATGTACATTGATATTTTTTTAATTAGCAAATAAATAAAACACAAGAACAAAAAAGCACACAGAGCTTGATTGTTTTCGTTCAAAGTGGCAGCTGTAATGTCTGCCATGGTGTCAGACTGCCTGGCTTCATGTAGCGGGAGAGAGGGAGAGACCAGTCACGGTGAGCGCCTTGTGCTTGGTTACTTCTTGCTTGTTGCTCTTTGGTCAGTGTTCATTGTTGAACATAGTTATTTACCGTCAGGGCATTGCCTCAATTGTTAATGGTGCAGAGAGTGGTGGTTTCTGATAGGAGCGATATGGGCAAACACCCAGGTTGTTATCTTTTTAGGGATGGCACGAGACCACCGTGGATTGTGACACAGAGATGGTATTGGATAATATTGGTTAAATTTATTTCAGCTTTAAGTATTTAATATCTAGGTGTTTTTATGGGAATGTGGATCTTTCAGATCAATTTTAGAAGCAATTTTGATCATATTTCACATTTATTGTGTCATGTTGCGCAGGGTGCTGGTCTTGGTCTTGACTCGGTCTCGATACATTCTGGTCTTGGTCTCGGGTCAAGCGGTCTTGACCACAACACTGCAGCTCACCTGGCAAGTTGGCGGGTGACAGGGGACCTGTGCGGGGTGTGCTGGCACTGG
Source organism: Girardinus metallicus (assembly GCA_903067095.1). Lineage (NCBI taxonomy): Eukaryota > Metazoa > Chordata > Actinopteri > Cyprinodontiformes > Poeciliidae > Girardinus > Girardinus metallicus. Next base: position 55,461 of record CAEGAE010060255.1, read on the forward strand.
CGGGGGAGCCAGCTGGAGAAGGAGAGGGGCCTCGTATGCCTGGCAGGTGGGGAGACGTGTGCGGAGAGAAGGGAGACTGGGCGGGGTTACTTTGCTCTCCCTGGCTGCTCGACACCCCGGACGTGCTCACGCCAGGACTCAGGGCGCCCTCCGTGCCGGTCGGCAGGTCGTCGATCGACCCGGACAGGTCCTGGAAACAACGAGACGGCCGGTTAACGAGACAGACAAAAAAAAAAAAAATCCCAAAAAAAGTCAGAGCCGTTCTGATTTACAGTCAGCACTGAACTGGCTTCTTTGTGCATCAGCTGAGATAACGTGATGCAACAACTCCTCCGTGTTAACACGTGAGTGGCATAGATTCAAATACTACACATGCTCACACAAACATCCCTGGAGGCCTTTGTCCTTATTTATCTTTTTCAGAGAGAAAGTGAGTGTGCATTATTGCCAGGGGTTGTCATGGTTACTAAGGTTTGTGGGATGTTGAGCAAGCAGAGTCAGCATGTAGAGTCAGCCTCTTCACCACGTGACTTCAATAAACAAAAGAGACTCCTTAAAATACCTATGTGATATATGGCTTCTATAAATGCAAATAAGTACACACCGGAATGAGGCTTGAGATCCAAACAAGCAGAAGTTTTAGCGTCAAAGTCAGATAACTTAGTGATTAGTTACTGATGTGATTTTACTTCATCTAGCCTCCAGGTCAAAGACTACTGACTGACACCAGGTCAGCCTGTACTCTGATACTCTGTGTATATTTGTACTTTCTGGAAGCACAAAGAGCTCAAAGAAAATAAACAGGAATATCAAAATAAATTGGTTCCCAAAGCATATTGATAGCGAAACTGACAAAGCCTGGAAAGACGAACAGATACAACCAAAGACTGGTCAATTAGTCAAAATACTAAGAAATCGTGATTGCAGGGTCCTAGTATCTTTTTACTGCTGTTTATAAGTACACAGAAGATACAAGCAACAAGCTGCAGCTTTAACCGCCTGGTCGATGTGAAATTCATGCAGTCAAATACAAACACTTACTCAGTTAAAAGACCAACAATAACTTATGCGAACTGCTAAGATTTCTCTGGAAATGACGGCCCTGAGCCGCCACCGGACAGAAACCTCAAACTGAACATTTCTGATTTCTGAACACACAATCACCATCAGGATGCAAGACAGCGAGAGAGAGTGATACTTTCACAACACCTAAGTGCTTCTTTATATGCTTTCAATTTATGCTGCCCTTGGAAATGTTGGCAGCTTTTCAGTTTAAACACTCATAAGAGACTAAATGCTGTAGCGAGGAGTGAGTAAAACTCTGTTTAACGCATTCAGGGTCTTATTCACACACACGGTGATGACACTTCGTCTAAGATAAATAACTACTCAAGGCACCAACAGAAAAACAAATGCAATACTAATTTTCAAATCAGAATCCAATAAAATCAGTTCTATTCACAAAATCCAGAAATCAGCCATGAAGTTTGAACCAGGCACATCTTCTGTTGTGACACATACATAAAATGTTTGGTCTGTAAGCTCTGGGGGGGAAGAAAATACTTTGAACATAAATTACATCAATTTGTCAAATAATGGATACAGATTACAGCAAAAAAAAAAAAAAAAATCATCACAGTGCTGCAGCATTCAAACAGAACCCCTAAAGTCACAGAAGAATTTCCACCAGCATCATCCAGAAGCAAAACAAACACAAAAAAAAATTATTTTATAGCAATAATCAAAGGAATCTATAAAACAGAGTTTTTAAAACTAATCGCGTCCATTTTAAGACGCAATGCTTGATTGGTACTGAAATGTAACTGTGTAATAAAGCCACATTTACACAGCTACAAACTGTCTTAGAGGGGGAAAAAAAAGTGATTTAACAAGCATTACTGACCGGAAGGCTGGACGGACGGCCTTGACCGTCCTCTGGACCAGATTTGGGCTGAGAGGATGCAGGGGCATTGGACTGAAACGAGTCCTGGGATATCTCCTAAACACACACACAGGCTTAATAGAAGCACATATACAGAGAAGGATGAGCACAATCCAAGGCAGAGGGCACGTACCTGCTGTTGTGGAGGAGGAAAGCGCTGATAAGGTGACTGCTGTGCTTGCTGCTGCTGAGCGTTTGGCGGGTAGGCTGCAGGCGGCCCCTGTGGATGCTGGCCGTGTCCCGGTGGCTGCTGTGGGTGGGACTGCGCCTGCTGTTGCTGCTGCGGAGGGGCCTGCTGGGGGCCTTGTGAGGACCCTGGGTAGTTGGGTTGGCCTTGGGATCCGGGGGGAGCCTGGGAACTTGGCTGCTGTGCGGTCTGAGTGGGAGGCCCCTGCTGCTGGCCGTACGGAGACGGGCTGGGCTGCGTGGCAGAAGCCTGAGAGTAAGGTGGCTGAGACTGGGGGGCGCCTTGGGACGGGCCAGGCAGGGGACCCTGGGACTGTGGGGGCATGTGGGGTTGTTGATAGGGTGGTCCCCCCTGGTTGTGTGGAGCTGAAGACGGAGGGTGGGGCTGCCCGGGGTAAGGCGACTGCCGTCCAGGCTGACCGGGTTGGGGCTGGGAGTAAAGGGATTGCTGCTGGCTCTGATGCGGAGCCTGACCTGGCTGGTTGTAATACGGCGCCTGGCCCTGAGAGCCGTAGCCTCCTGGTCCCTGCTGGCTGTAAGATCCCATCTAAAATGAAAATATATGCACATCTCAATTTTAGACAATGCACAATTCCACTGGAAACAATTTTAGGTCCCATTTACTTTTGGTTATCTATTCACAATCCTGATGTTAGCCTTCAGATGCACAGAGATCTGACAGCTCTGTGTCGCTGTTAAACGCTGAAGCTGTTGCAAAAAAAGCTTAAAATTTTATAAGAAAATTTCCATGTGGCTGTACATTCCATGTTGTCCTCCAAATACAAGGCAAACACTTTTTATTAAAAAAAAAAAACAAACAAACTATAGAATCACCAGGTGCCAATATTTCATGACTTCTGATGTTCTCAAAATGAATCATTTTAATATAATAAAACTTTATTCTTTAAATCTGTTTTATATTTATAAATCCACTGTGTGTTTCTGTCAAATGCTCTGCCTGATCTCAAGCTATCCAGTCTACAATCAAATCTACGGAGTCCCTTCCTAACTGAGCATTAGAAACTCTTGATTACAAAACAAATAAGACAGTAACACGCATCAGTGTACAAATCAATTCAAATATATTTTGGATTTTTGCTCAGGTTATTGTTTTTTCATATTTAAAATTTAAATTTAGGTGTTTAACTAAGCATGCACTTTGACCTGTCCGTGGTTATGTTTAGAAAAATTACAGCAGATCTGCGAGAGGTGCTTCACATGGTCATGTTTTACCCACAAAGCTCAGGGTCATTTGAAATCTGTCAGATCTACTTTGATGGACTGAATTTAACATTGACTGTTTCAGAAACAAATGGGGATCTATATCTGGGTTTAATTTTTCTTTTGTGTGCACGTTTTATTGGTCTCGGTTGATTTAGTTGACTTTGTTTTAAGTAGTTTTGATTTTGCCTCCTAAGACCATGATCAAATGCTCTCTGTTTAAAAGCATGCTAGTTTTTTTTTTGTCTCTCATTTATTTGATTTTTCTTATTTTAATACAAAAGCACAGTCAAGGACATCTAAGAATTGGCCAATGACTGGAAGACCAAAGCCACAGTTACTTTGTGACATTGTCTGTACGCTGCCCGTTACCAAAATAAACATGAACAAACGCAAATAAGATGCAATTACCTGTGGACCGTAGGGCATGGCACCCATGTTTCCTGGTGTACGACCTGGCATGCCTACTGGGTATCGCTGTGGACCAGGTGTGCCGTAACCCTGGCCAGGGTACCCAGGCCCAGACTGAGGACCTGTAGGAGGCACCTGTTGAGACTGCTGGCTGTACGGACTGCCTGCTCCATATGGCTGACCTCTCATTTTCCCCATTGGATCCATAGGACCAGGAGGCTGAGAATATCAAAAAACAAACTTGTCTAATGAGACAAAGACAGGAAATAAACACCAAAACCTACAAGTAATCTCTCTTAAATTGGCGTAATTAGAGTATTGCTTCATTTCAAAGGCTCAAAAAAAAATGCATGACTGCAGTGCTGAGGTAATAAAGCAGTTTCAGTGAATGGGCAAACTGTGCTTTTCTTCACCTTATTTCCCACGGTCATTACCCAGATTTTTTTTTCACTTCACTCTGCCATAGTTTCGGAAGTCAACAGAGCTATATATATCTGCTTTCGAATGGAGGGCAGTCTGCCCAATACTAAACATATCCCAGCTGTGCTCCTGTTTTGAGCCTGGGCCAAGAAGGTTTTTTTTTTTTTTTTTTTTTCTTCCGCCCCCCCAGGAGAAGCCGGTTTGGCTTCGGATGAATGACACCAGAAATGAGGGAAGTGCTGGAACAACGGCGAAAGGAGAGTGAAAACGGCCCAAGAGCTCACACACTACTATAACCTCTAGATCCAAAAGATTTCCCTAATAACAAAAAAAAAAACGACCCTTAATGCCGTTTCGATTCGTGCCGAAACGAGCGTGCTCACCCTACAACGCTCTCTTTTGCAAAAAGAATACAAAGTGCCCTGTGTGACAAACTGTAAATCCACATTAATGAGGTGAAATAAATAGGCATAGCACATGGCTAATCTGCATAAAGCAGACAGGAAACTCCTGATTGGCTTGGGGTGGGGAGGTCGGGGGGGGGGGGGGGGGGGGGGGGCGAATTCTGCAGACACACAAAGTCAAACTTGTGCGGCATGCCAGACACAGCAGTCACATAGCTGCCAAAACAAGGTTCAGGACTGGACTTGTGGAGAGATGCATCTATCACTCTTTACAAGGTCAAAACCGATTTAAGGTTTGCTTTAGCAAAGGAGTAACAAGATCATTCCCCTTTATGTATCACAGCGTATTCTCAAAAAAAATACATCGTCCAGCTACTGACCTCAAAATGAGTACAGATTTAAAAGATTACTGTTTAAAATGTGCTAATACGACCCAGCATATTGACACTATAGAGTAAAAGCTTTTTGAAGAAGGTGCAAGAAAAAGTCCCAGAATAAAGGGGATTTTTTTTTAAAGACCACAGAGCAATGCAGCACTGCCCCTTCCCCTCCTGTTGCTGCAAAATACAGCCGGCTGAAAGAAGACTACTTCACAAAATAATTGGATGTTTCTGAATATTTTGGGTCACCAAAAGAAAACAATAAAGTGCGAACAAAGGGAACAGCATGGATCAACTACAGTCAGTATGTTACAAGCTTGGTCTAAAACAATCAGGTCATTCTGCTTGAACTAAGAATACACAATATAGTAACATTACGTCGTGTCGGCTAATGTTAGTAATGTTTTAACATATTGGCATCAGTCTCATCAGCGCAATTAACCAGACAATCAAGTAGTCCGTAATTTATTTAAACGCCCCCATTAGAAAGACTGATTTACTACACAAACACCTGAATAAGATTCCGTCTCAACTTGGAAATATATCTTACTATTTAAATCGATGGCGAACAGAAACAAATGCCATTTTGTTTTAACAAATTATAATCTCTGTTATCTTTAACTGTAAAAAGAAAAATCCCAATTCTATGGTAACAACTGTGTGGCTGAGTAGAGAGACTTTTACAAGTCAATTAACTTGTGTTTATTTTAACCGCCAAAAAGACAGGGTGTTTATTTGGGATTTTACATTCCAGTGAGATGAGAGACAGAAATTATCCCAGAAATTATTATTTTTTTTTAATCATTGTCCTAATGCTTAACCTACACACGTGATCATTTGGAGTATTTTCTATTGCATTTTCAGATGAAATTGTGTTCACACACACAACTCTTAAATTAAAAAAAAAAAACTGCCTCACATTCTTTATTAAAGGCACAATCAAGTACATGTGGACTGGAGCCTCCGTGACGCATTTGAATTCTGCTAACAAACAACTAAGAGATATTGAACAGCTTTGAATATAACGTTTTCTCTCCTATCTCAACTGCTTTAGCATTGGCCAATGTTTATTGAAAGCAAAAAGTGGAACTGAGAGAGGGAGTGAAGCAGAAATACCTCCGATGACCCTGTGATGAGCTAACGCCGTGTGTTCTTATCAGCAACTGTTGCCTTGCATCACATGTAATTATAAATGGCCATGAGCTGCGGATGAGGAGCCAATCAGATTTCAGCTCGCATGTCAACCCAAGACCAACTATCTCCTGGCTTTGACAGTAGGATTTTACCTCCACAATTCAAATCCCACTGCAAACTGCAATCTGGAAAAGGCTGCTCACAGTCACTCATAAGGCAAGAGCTGCCCGCTTACAGAAAAGAACAGCAGCTCCACAGAACAAGGAAGCGCATCTAATCGATATATGATCAAAAAAAAAATCTAAGAATGTACAGCCTTCCGTGATGTCCCCGGGGACAAATAAACATTTTAAACAGGACCTACACAGGCCATTTAACTGACCGTGAAGCCCTCGTTCGGCACGCAACACATTCCTTCCGTCATGGCCACAAAATTACAGCTCAACGGGCAAGAAAGGAGCACAAACATCAGACTGTGAACAACTATATCACGCTAATGTGCGAGTGTTTGTTATATAGTCGTACAGGGTAACTACACTAGTAGCAAATGTGTTATAAATCTGACGTGTAAAGGGAGAGAAATGTACGGGAAGAAAAACGAGCCGTTGCTCCTATTTTCGCCCTCTTTTCAAAGTCGGGCCTTCTTGGCTCCCTTAACATAATTTCCTCAACTTATACCCAAACCAGACACCACTCCACTCTTAAAACGTGCATTTAGAAATAGAATTAAAGCGAAATTTATTAAGTGGTTTGTTGTAAAGAGTGAAAAAATACACACGAGAGGCAGCCATTTTAGAGTCTTTGCGAACTACTATCAGACAATGGCTGGCCTGCTACGTTGTGAACTAGCTCAGAGGAGGGAAGCAGACATGCTAAAGCCCTTGTAGCGGTTAAACGGTCGGGTTTACCTGGTTTCTGGCTAGAGGCTGCCCAGCACTCCCCGGACTCATAGGCGACGGGTGATGGGTTCTTTGTTGCCAGCCTGGGTTGCTCCCTGCGTACTGACCGCTGCTGCCCATATCTGCTGGTCCCTTACTAGCTCCTTCCTGGCTGCTGTAGTCGCCACCAGACGGATAGTTTGGATACCCCCGTGTTGAGCTGGGAGAGGTCAGGAGCTTGTTGAGCGTCGGTGTGGATGTTGGTTGGGGATTTCCGATGTTATATCTCTGGTTACTGTAAGATCCAGCCATCGCCGTGGGTCCTCCCGGCGGTGGCTGCTGCTTAGCTGGCTGGCCCCCAGCTGTCGGCGCCTGAGCGCTGCGAGGGGAGTTCATGCCGAACGCCTGGCCCGGGTGTGGAGTCCTGTTCGGGAATGGGTTGTAATTGTTAAACTGGTGATTCGAGAAGCCATGGTCGTGTGAATTGGGTTGATACGGATCCATCATGTTGCTCGACTGCACACCCGGACCCGCAGCAACTGCCATGCCAGGGCTTTGTTGTCCGCCATATTGATGAAAAGCGGGCCGACCGTAGTGCTGACTGTATCCGTACGAAGGCGGAGAGAAAGTGGGACCGTGGTGATGCACGAACCCGGGGTGGTTGTTTCCCTCCGGTCCCACAGAGTCATTCGGGGTATTATTATTAACCCTGGGCGGGTTCCCATTCCCGTTCTTCATCTCTGGTTCCCCTCCTCCCCCTGCATTTCCACCGTCGGCCCCGTCCTGCAGATCCCCCCGGCCCGGCGATTCGCTGTCCAAACACGGCTGCTTTTTGTCGGACTGCTTGTCCCCTGGAACCGTCTCTTCCTTCGGGTCTCGATCCGGCTTTTTAAGTTCAGAAGGCGGACTAGTGTTAAGAGTGGCGACCTGAGCGGCCATGATATACCCCCCCAACTCTCTCCCTCTCTCTCGCCGAGTCAGTCACAATCAAAAGCTAGCATTGAATATAAATAATTGTTTAAAACCATCAATCCTTGAGTCGAATCATTCCTATCCCTTCATTCCGGACCGAATCCGGCTGCCATCTCCCCCGGTTTCAGCTCCGTAAGTAGGGTTAGAGAGGTGATGGAGGCTCCATACAATGCGTAGAGAAGCGACAGAAATTGTTGTGGGAGTTGTGTTACCGAGCCCGGGTAGAGGCAGGGAGCTAACCCAACCAACACGAGGCTCAGCTACATACAGCCATTTTACCCAGCCGCACGAGTGGCTGCAAAACACGGAGCGGATCCCCTCAAAGCCGGACAGGAATTTTTTTCTTCTAAAAACATCACGTAAACTATAGGTGGAATATTTTCTTCTCAAGGCGAGCTTCACGTTTGCGCAAATGAAACACAAATTTGAGTCAGTTAAAAAGAAGGCCTTCTGCAACAAAAGTATGGCTCATTTATTAGATAAATGAAAACTAGTTATTCTTTAACGTCCAGCTGTTTTCTATCCGTATAAGTGTAGATATCAAGAGAACACATGATATAAACGTGTAACAATCATTTAAAGGCCCCAAACAGTCAAACGAATGCAGATTCAGAGTATGTGTCAGAGTGTTAGGAAAACATGGCTTACGTGTTTTCCTAATTTTACGTCTTTTACGTCTCCTTTTATATTTATTTCTGCACTGTCTGGTTGCTGGTAGTTCCAAATGACATTAGGAAAACACACATTTGAATCATCATAGTAGAATACTGATTAAATTCATTGTGGTTACACTTTTCTTTTTCTTTCTCGTCATCAAAATGTTCCGCACCACTATCCTTGAGCTCCATCATCTTGTATGATGTAAAAACTACATAACATGCAAGTGTACAAGGGCAATGAGGATAGAGACCATAAATAGAGATACAACGATTCCCCAGACGCTCCCAAATAGTCCTCTACTATTTTGATTTTGTATTGATACAAATTTAGGAGAATTTGGGTCCACGGATTTGACCCACCGGGTGCCCAACTCATGAATTTCTTTTTCATATTCCAAATGCAATAGTTTAATAGTTAGATGCACATAAACTTGTCCACGTGGAAATAGCCATTTTTAAGACAACCTTTGCGTTTGCCCTTTTAAGTCTCTTATAGCGTTCCAAAACATGTTTTCATCCATATAAAAAATATTCAGTGTTATAACTATGCCAGACCTAAGTGAGGCAGAGTCACTGAAATATACCAAAAACAAAGAAGACAGCTTGGACCATGTTTAGAGGGATTCTTCCATCTGACATATTTGGGCTGGATTTGAGACGGGGCCATGATATACTGATATGAAATTGAACCATGACATCACCATACTAATTTCTTGCATGAAAATCCAACAAATGAAACCTCTTCACAGTCATATGGATCTCTTTTACTAAAAAAAAAAAAAAACTTGTAAAACACATACATGAAATATTCTGGGCCCCCCAAAATTAACTTCCTGGGTAAGCCCTTGCTAAAGCCCGGATGATTATTTTGATTCAACATATTGTGCTTCTTCAGTTTTTTGTCATCTAAACCTGTTTATTTAGCGTCTTCCTGTAAGAATCTACTCTGAAAGTGAAGTAATTTTGTATCCTGTTCAGGGCTTATTTTTAGGTTGGAACATTGAGTGGGCTAAACACCTTTAATAAAAGCTACTGGACTCACAGTATTTGTTGGAGACAGCCAAAAGACATTTATAGTATTTTGGCAACCTGGAGGAGAGATTACAGTTCTGGTCTCATTTTCAATGATTTCAGAGACAATGAGTCTTTGTCTCAGACTAGGTGATTTTTTTTTTTTCTATGTTTCATATTATATTTTTAGCCATTTTTCATGTTTTTATCTTGGCTGTTGTGCTTCACTTTTAAAAATATCACTTTTCCCTAAATGCAGATGATCGGTTCTAATAATCTGAAATCCATATTCAAACAATTGTTAAGGAATCGTCGGTCATGAGGGGGAAACTAATTCTTGTCTTAAATGTAACCTTTCAGTGCTGCAACTGTTGAAGCTCACTATTAAATGCATGTGAGTGATGCGTAAAAGCCCAAAACACTTAAAATTCACACAGATCCAGTCTGTCTTACACATGTTTTCATCATTTCACATCTGTTGCATCTGTTCATTTTGCATGTCTCTCCAATGGCTTCTTCACGCAGTGCACTCATTTCTATCAAGTGGTGAATACAGCCCTCCAAAGTGTTCAGATGAAACCAACTGGGCTTGTGTTGGTTGTTGGAGTAATCGGGAAGGCAGTTATCATTGTATCACGAGACAATAAAGTTGCTCATTTTTTGAATGTCATGTTAGGTCATGTGCAACATTTTGTCACGTTTCTGCCTCATTTTCTATCTTTTTTGTAGCCATTTTGGATGTCTTGAGGTCTTTTTTGTGTTGCATTATATTTTAGATGTTTAAGTTAGGAATGGTTTTGGGATGAGAATCCCAAGGTATTAGTATGAGCTTAAATATAATACACAAGGTTTTGCTGTATCATAATATAAACAAAGCATATTTTCTAACTACTTTTATTTCAAGCAGAAAAGCAAAAATATCCATTCTGCTGCCTAAATAATACAATATATAGATTATTACAAGGGTAGTAATGTTATCTTTGGAAGATAATGAATGCCAATGCTTTCTGAATATATGTGACTAATGGTGAGGCGAGGCTTTGTGTGGCAGTATGGCTTTCTGCCCAGGGCGGCTCAACTTAGGGAGAACCATGAGTCAGAAATATAGTCTTGGTTTAACAAGCAGACGTCATTCTCAAATACAGACCCTCAATTAAACTGAAGATATTGCATTACACAGCATATGACTGACAATCATAAAGGTAATATTTGATCTTCAACAAATTATTCAACACAAAATTAAAGAGCAAATGTTAAAGAGCAAATGTTGGTCATTTTTGCAGAAGTCTGAACTACATTTGCCAGTCTCTAATTGAAAAGTACACATATTAAGACTGGTCAGTGCTCAGTTGAGTTTGTTTTCAGTGGACAGAGATTTTCCACAAAATGCCTCGAGATGTATAAGAGTTGTTCACTGAAAATACAAAACTAAACATTTCCAGTTCATTTCACCTATTTAGATTTAGACAAGCGTGAAAACAATATATTTGTCCCAATTTAATGACATGAATTCAGTGTTTTTTAGTTCTTTATGTTCTCCACAGGTTTTATGCTAACATAATGTTTAGCAGAACAAGGTTTCCAGTCGAGTGTGTTTGGTTGTGTGTGTACAGATGGAAAAGTGTACTAGTAATCTTTCAGCCAGCTGACCGACTGTAAACAGCAACAGCCTGGGGAGGAGCAGCTTTCTTAATGCTCTATACAGCATGATAAAACCTCCTCTTTGTCCTTTTCTCTGGTAATTCATTGTAAGGATATTCAACTTTAGAAACATTATGACTAAAGAATGTTAGCAGTTTTGAAACCATGATGTTTTTAAAACCTTGGTATACACTGATGGTAAGCTTAATCCCTTTATAGTTACATTAAACATTTTGAGCAATAAGAGATTTCCTCGACAATCTGTAGTCCTGCATCAAAATGCTAAAAACAATTCGAAATCAGTCAGTTTGTTTGTCATAAACAGTATTCATTTTTCATACAGGGAAATAAAAAAAAAAACAACAAACCAAATCAATTCATTTGTGTGTTTTTTTTTTCTGTTGTTCTTTATCAGCACTGTTTTCAAGAGTATTTCGTAAAGAGAGGCAACACGCACAGGTTTTTCCACAGCAGAAGGAGGAAGCCTTGCAGCAAGCGAGACTACCAATGCACATTCCCTCCTGTTCCCTCCCCTGCCTGCCTGCCTGCCTGTCTGCCTGCTCTGCTCTCCTCTACCACCCCCTCTCCTCTTCTCTCTCGGTCTGTATCTCACTCCAGCAGTAACACTCTCTGCTGAGCGTGGGGGGATGGGCGCACAGGCTCCTGCTCTCTTTCTCAGCCTGCTGCCATTGAGCTGAACCAAACAGAAAATTAAAACAGACTTTATCTAGCTGAAATAAGACACGTAGGCAGCTTCAAAGTCTCACAACGACTAAGAAGAATTAACCATCAGAGCTCTATGTGCTCCACAGGCAAATGAAGCAAACATTTTTTTTCCTCTTTCCTCTGGCAGCATAGGGTGTGTGCTCTGCATTGAGCAGGGGTGGAATGGAAATGAAAAGTGTGGAAGATAAGGAAATCAAAGGGTCTGTTTTTGGAGGAATAATTAAAAAAAAATAAAAGTCATGAGACGCTTAGGTGTTCGATTGGGTATTGATATAAATTCTGATTTGGCATGTAAGTGGGACAAGAGTGGCTTTCGGTTTCTTTTCTCACTCTAGACACACACACACGCACACACACACAAACTGTCTCTCTTGCTCTCTCTTTTCACACACAAACACACCACACATCTACCTCTAGGGGGCTTATAGAGGGGAAAAAAAAAAGGCAGGAAGTACCAATGAGGAGGCATACTTGATCACATGTACAAACACTGAAACACAATTTAACATTCTGCCTGACACACCCCCCTAATGCACACAGAGCTTTGCAGGCAGGAAGCTGTCCAGAGATAATTTGCAGCCACATCACACCACAGAGGGTTAATGTGATTTCCCACATTTGTGCGAGGCTCGTGAAGTGGATCACGCTTTATTTTAGTCTGACTGCAGCAGAGCGGGAAGATACACACAAAAAACACACACACACAAACTATACCCAGTGATTAATGTGCATCTTGGACTGCCTGTTTAATGGTGCTGCAAAATTCATAGATATGTAATTTTTTAAAACAGATGTCGTATGGAAAAGGACACAATTGAAACTTGTGCTAATAAAAAAGAGTTTAAGCCAGATTTAGAAAAAGGGAATATCTTCCATCCCAAAGACCAGACACAGGGCCAGTTGTGCAGAAACACAGATTTAATGTGGCTTCCTCTCCCCGCCTGACTTAATTTTTCTGCTGTGGCAAAAGGAAAGAATTGGAGCAGACTTCTGGGGATCTGGGAGCAGGTTTTTGCAAGCACATGTGCCATCTGCCGGCCAGAACTGAGCCAACACACAGCAGAAACTTTCAGCTATTGCTGCTTATCTGATGCGGCGCTGACGGCTTTGATTCGCGCTGGTCTGTGTTAGCCAGTCCTGTTCACTCGGTTCCTGTTTAGCTGTAAGTAATTACTTCAGCTTCAAAGAATTGCATTGGTAGCTGTTGTACTATGAATGTTGAACGCTTAATCTCGCATTTATTACATTTTATTTGGGTAAAAAAACAAAATGTAGGTCTGCAGATGCATTGTGACATGAAGTCCACACTTATTTCAAGGGACAGTATTGTACAAAATCTTCTTTTTTTTTTTGAGTTTTATGTTATGTTATCCACTCATCAAAAACATACCTGCAGTGTTGAGTGCTTTGATTCTGTCATGCATGTTTGAGAAACCCTTGAATCTCCCATGGCAACCATCCACGCTGCCTTTTCCTCAAAGCTCCTTCAGCTCCTTCAGACTAGCATCAGCAGCAATTAGAAAACACCTGGAAGAACGGCACATCTGCTGAGCTTAACATACAAGCTACTTCTCATTGAAGGGAAAAACTTAAAGCTTTAGTTGCGATGATGTTTTGAAGGCAGAGAGTCTGACAGATCAGGAGCTTCTTAAAGAGACAGAGCCTCTGCCTCTTCAATTTTAAGTTACATTTACATTTTTATAACAACTGATGTCAGCATAGTTAATCTATTGCGCTATAAAATGGCACTGTATGCCTAGAAAATACATCACACTGCCCCTTTAAAACAATCTGATCAATAACAAAATCAGAGGGATATTTTAGTGATCATAGAAATGAATATCTTAGATTTCCTGTTCCCACTGAAGAAAGGCATCCCCTCAGGATGATACCACCACCACCACCACCACCACATTTCACCATGAGTAGGATGTGATGCTGGTGATTTGCAGTGTTAGTTTTCAGTTACATGCAAAAAGTTTTGTTTTGCTCTTATTAGACCATACATTTAGTTTATGAGTGTTATGTGGTGCTACAGAACAACACGGCACACACAAAAAAGCAAAATAAAAAAATTAAAAAAAGTTTTTTACAAGTTTCAAAATTTCACATTATTCAAATTTTTTTTTATTATTATAATAAACTTTACATTACAAAAACCAACATAAATGCTGCCAAAACTGGTTCAGTGGTGCTAAAAATGCCTCCGGCTCTGTCCACTTCATTCAAGCTTTTCGTGTTACAGTTCCATCATTTCCTCCTCCACGGTCTTCTTCTCACCGGTTTCAACATACCGCTCTTGCACTCCAAGAGTTCTAGGGGGTCAGACGTTAAGGGAAAGCACATCAAAATCCCACGAATGTTTATCGCATGCTATTATTACATAATTTTTTGACATAACTGATACTTCTGGTGAGGTATGACCTAACGGCAAGAGTATGTTAAACTTTAATGTGTTTAGTTTGACTCTGAACCCAGATGAGTCACCGCAGTGGCTGAGAAAGGATACGAGCTGAACTGGAAGTCTGCCCCCACAGCTGCTGACATCATCGCCTGCAGATTCCTCTCCTCCAGGTCTCCGAAGCAGTACCCGTTGGCCTTGTCCACCGCCCGTAAGACCTGAATCATGCTGTCCTTGTCCTGGGGAGAGGAAAAGAAGTAGCATGTGATCTGGGGACTTTCCAGAAAGAAATTCAGAGAAACTATCCCCTGACAAAACATGTGCCTAAAAATACTCTCACTGAAACCCTTGTCATACATTGAATGAGGACATTTCTATTTGTTGTTTCAGCATCTGGAGATTTTTTTTTTTTTTAAGAGAGATTTTGATGTCTTTTAGAGAACAGTCTCAGTCTCAGGTTTGGCTTTGTGACATAAATTAAGATACACAGGAAGCAACAAAAAGTTGGATTTTTGATAAAAAAAAAAGAAGGTGTTTTGCTCCGTTCTCACCTATTGTCAAAAATTTGACTTGCTTTAAACTCGCAACATGAGGAGTAAAAGTGTAAAAAAAAAATTAAAAAAATCACGTGTAGTAATAATAGGTAAAATGAATGTTTACAGTCCTGGAACAAATGCTAAGATTCTGTATCAGAAGAAAACAACCAGATGACTCTTTGTTAAGTCCTTTCAGGACAAAAATGCATCAGAAAGCATAATGAATTTCCAACACTCCCATCTCTTTACACATGACTGCTCCAGTCTTTAGCTTCAAAGGCTACAGGTTTATTACTGACCTCTCTGGACATGTAAAGTGAGTGAGTTTGAATTTCCCCGGAGGAGCGGATCACTTCATACATTATAAAAAAACACTACTTTTTGATTTTATTTGTTTAAATGTGAAGGAGCTAATTAATATTAAGTTACTATGAAGCTAATACATTATAGCAAAACTGAAGACTTTAAACCGCTGGCAATAAGACGTTCTTAAAATTTATTCAGGATTCCTACTGAAGCAAAACACTTTAAAGCTGATGGGAGCCACAAATTAAAAAAAAAATATATATATAATAATAATAATTAGAGCACTTTAACTGCTATGCAATACAAAAAGCAAAACCTTTTATTTATTCTTTTTAAAAGTATTTTTAATGATTACATTATCCACAGCATTAAGTTGTAAATAATTTCTCACTTTAATCTTTTTGCATAAGATCTTTTAGAACTGTGCGATATATCTAATATCAATCCTCGTCACAATGCCAGCGCGTGCAATATCACAATTGCAAAAGACGACTTGGATGACATATTGAGTAGGATGTCATCAACTCGAGGGTCGTCCCTTCATGCCCCAGTTAGATGGAGACTAACTCCTTCTGTTGCATTTTCGCAGCAGCTGACACATTAAAGCTCACCGAGTTTTGCTGCATTTGTGAAACGACCGACAGCTGCAGCGGTACCTGTACATTGAGAGGCACGAAGGACACGAGGCCGTAATCTTGGATAACTTCCGCTAACTTTTCGTTAAGATGGCGAAACTTTTTAAAGAAGGGGTCTGCAGCCAAATGATCGAGAAGATAGGTCAGGTCCATGACCTCCGTGTAGAAGTCAAGGTTGAATGCTGTAAAACAAAAAGAAGAATTTGACAGGAATTCTTCTTGCTCCTCCAGTTATAATGCGAGTGACTCTTTGCATACCTAGTTTCCCGTATTGTTCAACCAAGTCCATCTTGGAGAGGATGTTGACGTGAGGAAGCTCCACGTGCAGCATGGTGGAGAGAGACGTGCACAGCACCGAGATGAACTTGGCCGGGTCGGCGCAGTAATGAGAGTCTACGAGGTGCACTGCTGTGAGCTGAGCATTAAAAAAAAACACACACACAGTGTGACAGCATGAAAATCAGTTCATCTCGTTTTTAGCCTGATTAAATCAGCATGCTGTATGCAGGGCCTTGTAAAAGTATTTATATTTATAGGGTTTTCATTATCTGAACTTTTTCATATTTCACATTTTGGGCTAACACACTGGAACACTATATTTCTCTGTGATTGCATTAACAGTTGCTTTGCATTATGTTTCTACAGGCTTCCAAATCTAGAGACTGATATTTCTGTCCGTTCTTTTTAAAGTAACTACACCACTGCCATATTTTTTTTCTTTACTGTAGGAAACTCCATCGGCTTTGACCAGCTTCCAAGTCCCTATTAAAACAAAAGCATCACCATGTCTTACCATAAGGTGCTTTTTTATCCCATGATCTGTAACGTTAGAGGTCCAACACACACATTATTTTGAATGACGTCTTTTACTTATGTTTTATGGCAACCCTATGTGGCCTTTACGGAACAGCAGATCTTAAATATTGATATTCATCCATCCATCCATCCATTTTCTGTTCACCCTTGTCCCTTAATGGGGTCGGGAGGGTTGCTGGTGCCTATCTCCAGC
>CAEGAE010060266.1:0-46868 GCA_903067095.1 Girardinus metallicus
TGTTATGTCATGTTTATGACAGGTGTTATGTCATGTTTATGACAGGTGTTATGTCATGTTTATGACAGGTGTTATGTCATGTTTATGACAGGTGTTATGACAGTCTTATTCACAACCCGTCAAATAAAGTGTTACCAAAAGATTTTCGTAATAATTGGTGGAAAATGTCCCTGGAGACGACAATTGTTGTGAATTGCCTCTATATAAATAAAATTTTAATAAAATCTTTGAACACATTTATCTATACTTTCTGCCACATCTGTAGTAACGTTATTACAGAATGTGGCATTACAGTGGCTTATTAGAATTCACTCTGTGCAAAAACACAGATTGTAAATCATGAGATGATGAGTCAAAGATGACTCTGGTCCTGGAGGTCGTGACCCAATGATTTATGCACTAAATTCAATGTTTCACATTGCATAACTGCAACTCCAGAGTTTCACCATTTGGTTTAACGGAAGCTCACATTGTTAGATGATTGTGCAAAATGACTTTGGGTCATTACCTCTAAAGAAAAGCCAAAAAAAAATTCATCATCAACATGTCATAACAGCCCAGAATCCAGGAACCTTTCTGGATCAAGACAATGAAGGTGAGGGAGGCTTTTGGTCAGTTTGTCCCGAGGACATTGTTGTCTGAGGAAACCAACATTGCGCCATCTCCATTTACCATGTAATTGAGAAACTTGACATTTCAAACATAAATTTGCTTAATGGAAACACGGAAATTTTGAAAAAACTCGTTTATTTGAAAAATAGTTTGGACGCTATAATTAGGGGGTTCTTTGCTTATTTGGCAAAACTGCGACAGAAACATTGTTTCACATGATCAACAACCTGATGCTGGCACAGGGGCAGACCATGAAGAAAATAACAGGAAGTGGGAGGCAGATGATAGCGGGCATGTTGTTTTTTAACGACTTTACCGTGTGAACAAACTTATCCACATTTGATTTTAATCATGCGTCTCATTTCACGGAAACACAGCAATTGTGCTTTGAACAATCAGAAGTTTGAAACTCACTTGCTGCCTGGTGCTCCGGACAATCCTTCTGGAAATGTTCCACAGAACCACAAACACGACAGCAGCCGCCTGCAAACACAACCATCCTCTCTGTCACGTCTCGATATGTAGAACACCCACCAGGAGCCGGAGACGGTATTTCCATATGTGTGTGTGGGTGTGTGTACCTTGAGCATAGAGCCCTTTGGGATTGTCAGGGCAGGAGCGTGACAGGTGTCCAGTCTGACCACAGATGAAGCATTTAGCATACGGGTATTCACCTGAAGGAGAGTGTTACAGTTACACCAGCTGAACATGCAGACGTGGAGTCAGGCTCGGTGAAGGTGGGGTGTGTGTTTGTGTGTGGGGGGGGGGACCTCACCCAGTGCTGGGTCCACTTTGGCTCGGCACTTCTGGATCTCGTGCTCTGTGGAGCCGCAGCGGAAGCAGATGCCGCGGCCCATTTCCTCGTCTCTGTCGGCTTGTGGACAGTCGGCCAGACCATGACCTGGCTTCCTGCAGTTAAAGCACACCTGGAGAGAGAGGGAGGGCGGGAGGGAGAGAGAATGAAAGAGGACAGAGAGGAAGGAAGAAGGATTTTTTGATGAACAGTTTTGTTTTCAGAGACTTCATAATTCATTTTATTTGTTGCTTTCACCGATTTGTTCATTTATTTTTGGTATTTCAATTGTCCTCTAGTTCCAGTGTTAAATGTTCATTAGAATTTAAAGTTTGAGAATATGCTATTGCCACTACTATTATAATACATAACAAAGCTCTCAAAACAATAACATTATCGTTTATTGCAATAACGTCAGGGACAATTTATCGCCCAGCTATATTTGTCATTGTGACAGGCCTAGAGGACGATCAGGGAACTGCTTCAAGAATTTACTTCATGTCACACTTGATTTTAGTAGTTCATCATTCTGCTTCACAATGATGAACTAAAATCCAAGCAAAGTTTGGAATGCGACAAGAAGTGAGTACGCCACCGTTTGCAGGCCGCTGATTGGTTCAGCTTCAGCAGGGCTCACCATCTTACTCTTCTTGTCCTTCTGCCTCTTCACCCTCCTGTCCTCCCTCCTCCTGTCTTTCTTCAGGGCCACCTCCACCGTCTCCTTGAGCTCCGTCTCCCTGCCTCCGTCCTGACCGCTCTGCTTCAGGTATTCCAGGAACCCGTTCACGTCCTCGCTGGCGTACTCCTTCTTCTTGCGGTTGGGCTTCCTCTCGGCAGCAGCGCGGGTCTTTCTCAGAGGGTCCGTCTGGTCTGGCCGTGACGGCCCAGCAGCCACACCTCCATCTCTTCTTCTTCCGGCTGATCTGAGCTGATTCCAGGGAGTCGCCTCGGCTGGTTTGTGTTTGTGGACGTTGTTGGCTCTCGCCCACCTCGTCATGGCTTCGAAGGGAGGCCTAGAAACAGCAGTTTCAGACTGTGATTTAAGTAGGCCATTATTTTAGAAAGCTAACAATATGTCGGCCTGTCACAATAAGCCAATTAATTACATGTATCAAGTTCTGTTTATAAACCAATGTCCAGAATAAAAGTAGTTATTTATGGAAGCTAGATAAATTAACAGGGAGCTTTTTTATTTTGTAGTTACATCTTAATAAAAAGTCTAGGCCAGCCAAGGATTTAAAAACTTGTGAAGGAATCCAATGCCACATTGAATGAGGATCTTTCAAATATCTTTGGATCCACCTAACTCTGTATGTAGGATATTAAAGTCCAGAACATTGAAACCGCCTGAACTTAGCCTATTTCATTATTTATTGTTTTTCTACCAAAAACTGAATGACAAGTCTTCATTCTGGTGCTTTGATCTCAACTATCCACTTGTTTTATGAAGGAGAACCTTGTTTATAATTCGTTATAATTCTTGTTTTTGTTGTTGCACTTATTGATTTATTTTGGATATTTAAAATGTCTTCCTGTTTAACAGTGTTAAGCTCTAGAATTTAAAGTTTATTGATCTCTGAGAATGTGTTCTTGCATTACTACACCATTAGCAATATGACACTTAAAACTGGCCTCAAAACAACAATATCATTGTTTATCGTGATAACTTCCGGAACAATTTATCATCCAGCAACATTTGTTAACACAGCAGGCAAACATATTAACAATATAAAACAAAAACAACAGAACAACAAAACAAATTTGTCTGTTTTTTCAGTACGAAAAATATAGAATTGGAGAGAATCACCAGCTCATTCTTATCTCATAATTGAAGTCCATTTAATTGTTATTATTATATTAAGACCGTCCAATTATATTTCGGGGGTAAGTAAACATTCTTTTAGAGTGAAACAGCTCTGAACCAATCAGGATCCTCCTGGACGATATAGAACCAGAACAACAAGATTCAACAACAGCTTCATCCCTCATGCCATAAGAACACTAAACTCCCATTAATCTTTTTCTTGCACATGTTTGTACTTTTCATTATTTGTTTATTTACTTATTTTATTGTTAGTGGAGTCTTGTAATGAAATTTCGCTCTTTATAGTACAGCATGTGTACTTTCAAACTTGATCTTGGGATGTTGTTGCTTTTCTCCCAATTAAATAGCGAGTTACATTAAAACACCGAAACGGACTGAAAAAGTGGAAGAATCGCTATCTGACGTGGATTCGATAAACTTCATAGAAAAGGTTTGGGCATTAGCTTTAGTGACAGCAACGTGGATAGGAAAGAAAACTAACAGAGGGCTGTGTTAGCACTGGATGTTTTCAGCACATGTCAGCTGAGTTGTTGTTAGCTACGCAACCGGAAAAAGCCTCAGATATAAAAGCACCAGGAAAATAAGCAGATATGGTCGAAATTAGGCTGTAAATACACCAAGCATTACAAAAGAATCAAACGTTGTTACCTTTAGACGATATAAGCCGGTGTAGTTTTTAGTGAGAGCCCCGTCTTCTTCTTCCTTATTTTACAGGTGTGGTTCTGAATATACCGCCACCACCTGGTAGCAGAAGTTGGGACTTGAACCTCCAAGTCGGAGGGTCATCGGTTTACCGAAATGAACCGAGCTCAGTACATTTCTCGGCTTCTTATAAATACAAACATACAACATCCTACTTTTTAGTGGTACTTAATGTCATTATGAAGTACTGCTGTTCTTGTGCAAAATGTCTGGTTACTTTACTCACTGTGAGTCATTTAAACTAAATGATGAACAAACATGTTTTAGTCTAAAATGCACCAGACAACCATAGCTGTTGTTACAGTGAGACTTCTTTTTTTATTAAGGTGACCATATTTTGATTTCCACACAACAGTCAACAGTTATATTCTCTTTACTTTATGTTTTGTATATTGTCTTTGTTGCTCCATCTTCACAACTTACATATTTACTTTAATGTTAGTTACTGCATCATTAATCATAGTGATGCCATAAGTTAGAGTGTTATAGTGTTGTGCTTTCTTAAGTTTTATTTGATATTGTAAAATGTATGTTAATTTGTAACAAATGGAAAGGTAGGTATTAATTACATATTTGAAATAATAATACAGAATAATAATGGGACTCCTTTGTTTGACTATTGTGTTTCAATAGTGACAATCTGATGCTGTGAGCTTAATCTATTATGTTTGATCTTGGTTTGTTTTCTCAAATAAATCTCAGCAAATAATCAGTTTTCAGTGATTACCTTTAGAGTATGAAGGAAGGGGCCAATTAAACGTGGCCCCTTCTCCCAGATTCCACCAAATCTGTACTGAAGCTAGTGGGGGTGATGTTCTGGTGATGTGAGAATCCACCAAATCATATTCTGCTTCAGACCCTGGATGGCAAGGTAGAGCCACTGCGCATCTCTCTGCTGAATTCAAGACACAAACAGGGAGATTTAATTCATGTGGCACTAGGGACAAGGCTTTTCCACATCGTGATTGTCGAGTTGATAACAAGCACCGCAGAGGCTGTTTGTTTTCATAGCCTGGGCTTTATGGGACGAATTGTGCGCTGAGACCTGCCTGACTTGAGCAAAGGAGAGATAGAGAAAGCTTTTAATATTGCAGAGTTTCAGGCATTGTGGTGCTGCAAAACAAGAGTGTGCTGCGTGACTTCAGGGACACACTGGCCTTCTGATACACCGTCCCACTAACACACCGGCCTACTAATACACCGGCGCTCTAAAACACTGGCCCACTTACCCATTGACCCAATGAGAATATCCCTAGTCCTTTAAGATAGTATGCCCCAGGCTATACCTATCTACGAGGTTTGCACTAACTTTGCGTTTTACAGAAGGTAAACTCACTGTCTAGAGTCAAGGTCAGTGCTACTTTAACGCTGCTCTTGCTAAACATAGCAGTTTAGCAAGAGCAGAGAGTTAGCACTGAAATACTTTGGCCCACGTTGCAGCTTTCTTAGACTTGGATGCGGACCACCCCATGTTTTACAATCCCGTCAAGCAGGACCACTTCAGGACTGTTTGGCTCTACTGCAAACAGCTCACTGAGATCCACGCAGCAGGAAAT
Organism: Girardinus metallicus; assembly: GCA_903067095.1. NCBI lineage: Eukaryota > Metazoa > Chordata > Actinopteri > Cyprinodontiformes > Poeciliidae > Girardinus > Girardinus metallicus. The sequence continues at coordinate 5,489 of CAEGAE010060266.1, forward strand.
GCCCCGAATTTCACCCATTTTCCAAGGCTACAGTCTATTTAACCTAAGGCTTCTCTGATGCCCTTGCTACTGGACGTAGGCCCAGCCTAACAAACTTTACTGATTCCATTTATGGAAAGTGTTTAAACTGCCTTCCCTGTGAAAGGACAGCTGCTGGTGAAAGATGAGGTTAAAGGTCAGTTGTAACCACAGTTCATGCTGGCTTTGTAGCAAAATTGCTTTGGGTTCTTCTCCAGTTAGGTGTATTGATCTCTTCTCCATTAATCCAAGACAAATGTCTCAGCTTGGGCAAAATAGTACAGGCAACTCAGTTAATCAGGGCTTGTTGTTTTTTATTTCTTCAGGTGTAACTGTAACCATTTGTAAAAAAAAAAAACGGGAAAGTTGACCTTCATTATAGAGGACCTTCACATAGGACTTTATATTTACAACAGTAATGTAGTTCAGATTCCAAAACAGGGAAAACTGCAAATCGGATGCCTACGTTAGCAGTACGTTGTAATAAAAACAGACTCTCTGGCTTGCCAATGTTTATCATTAAAACTGTAACTTAAAGCTAACACAGAGCTAAGCCAAAATGGGATTTAATGTAAACATTTAAGAGAGATAATATTTTAAAATATCATGGTCATTTAGGTGTTGTAGACCTTAGTTTCCATAACTGGTATAGTCTTTTTGGTTCTGTGGATATGCAGCAATATATTCCCCAGTGTACCAAGAATGTTAATATTTTCTGAAAATATTTGGATTTTATTATTAATGCAATATTTTGAAGGGGGCTAATACTTTTTTCACAGTTCTGTCAAAAAAGTCACAAGAAAAATTTAAAAAAAATTTTGTCTAACAGAGGACAGAGCTCCAGCTAGTCCACAGAAAATAAGTGTATTTTTTCTAAATCGTCCTCCGGCGGCAGCTACCAGGAAATGCTCATTACCTAAACACTGAGCTGGAAGTCATTACTGCAGTATCTAGCCTGAAGAGCTCGACTCATGCTCACAGTCATGCACATATGTGTGCCTTAGGCAATTAGTTGCAGGTGATGCTAAAGACGGGCGGAAGGAAGGATCCCTGAGTGGAACAGAGTGAGAGATGAAAGTGAGTTACAGCTAATAACGCTGGAGAAGAGATCAGAAAGCAAAGGCGCCGAGTGGATCTGTGTAGAGAACCCTGGAGCTAATAAATCTCTGCTGTGTGTTCAGCTCTTTGGGGCCATTAGCCTTCTTGCCATGAAGTGACAATGTTTTTTTTGTTTTTTTCTCAATCATATAATGAGAATTTAAAAAGAAGAACTCGGATGCCAATTTTGGACTTCCAGTTACAATTTAATCAATTAACACATTTTAGAAGAATTATGTTCATTATGAGAATATCTAAAAGTTATTGTACAATCTAAAATATTAAAGGTACCTAAGGATAAATTGTCCTGCTTAGCTTTTTAAGACTATATTTCGGTAAAAATGTAACATCATTTTCTTTTTCACAGTAGATGATCTGCCTTCATCTCACCCTAACACCGTCCTCCATATCCATGAACCTTCTGTGGCCTTCCTCTTCTCCTCCTCCTTGGCAGCTCCCATCACTTTCTAAAATAATGGCCTATGTCATTTTATGCCAAAAGTGGTTTGGCAAAAAAAAAAAAAAAAGAATCATCATGTTTTTTTTTTGCCAAAAGATGATATGGGCAAAAAAAATAAAAAATAAATCCCTTTTGGCAAAAAATGAGGTAATCCATTATTTTAAGGAAGATGACGATATTCAACATTCTTTTTCAGTCTTGCTATGTGCTTCACTTTTACAACCATCCTGTCACAAATCACTCTGTCCTCTCCATGTGTCTCTCTCATTCACACACACTTCTTAAAGCTGCAGAATGTAACTTTCAGAAAATATGTTTTTTCCATATTTATTAAAACTCTCACCATGTTGTGACGATATAATATTAGACGGCTACTATTGCGTCTGACCAAAAACAACCAATCAGAGACAGGAGGAGGGGCTTTGTGCTGCTAATCAATCCTGCTCAATGTGCTAATGGCAGAGAAACAACTTACCATTCCACAACAACCGTTTATCTGCTGTCATTGGTGGCAATGCTAACTAGCATAAGTACCCCAAAAATAAATACTCAAGTAAAGAAAAGGTATCCAAAAAACATATTTAAGTACAGTCCTCAAGTAAATATTCCATTACTGTCCATCACTTAGCTGAAAGGCCAAGATAACACCAATGGAAAATCTCTCAACGAACCTCAGAGATGAGAAATTTCTACAAATTTTCTTGGAAAACAAAGAAACATTTGATGACAATAGAAAGGAAAATCAAGGTAGGTTTTTCCAACCAACGGCAAGTCAGTAGACTGCTGAAACTGGACGAAACCTCAGAAGCTGGAGTAGAGAGCACATCCAATACTTGTCTATACCTGATTTTCTTTGGAGGCTTGTGGTGGGGCTGGTTCCTGCAGCGGTCAGATACCCTGACCAGGTGGACAGTCCATCACAGGGATATTTAGAGAACAGGTTAGTTAAATACAGCCAGGCAAAAAGCAGAGTTGCTGAGGGTTGGAGAGGCGATGGATTCAAGGCTGGTAGGAAAACACAAAGCAGACTCAAACAGGTAATTGGAGAGAAGGCAGAGTGCTGACTCTTATGCACACCGTGATGACACAACATGAGTTAGTGAACAAAGTGAGTCCAAGCCGTTCAAACATTGTTGTCATTGTTGAGAAGGTTGTGTTGTTTGCCTCTTCATAGTCACATTAAAGATAAGACAGAGAATATTTTGAGCAAATGAGAGGAAGACAGTAAAGAAACTATTAATACTCTCCCAGCTCTGACTGCTCATCTCTGTTGCTTTAGTCTCCTTACTCAGAGACTAAAGAAACAATCTGATGGATTCAGTGGCTGAGGAGGAAATGAAGGGATTACTGGAGGACAGTGATTCGAGCTCAGCAAACAGACACAATGCTGAAGAAAAAATATTGTCAAAACTTCTCACTTATTAATCTGCTTTTTGCCAAGTTACTCTACACTATAGCCAAAAATTTCTCATTACATACACATCAGTTTAAGTGTCTCTGAACACTTAATTTAGAGCTATGGCAACATCAACAGCAGGAACATCACATCAGTCAGCTTGGATGCAATATTAGGATTGTTCAAATAAAGCAGCTTTTAGTTACTATGAAACAAAAATCTAGAATAAGCTTCCAGTTGACTGCAGGAAGGTTGCCATCTTAATTTTTAAAAAATCTAGTTTAAAAACCTTTCTGTTTGCTTTTGATCAATCTTAACTCTGATTCTTAAATTATTATTATCTTATTGGTTTGAGGTGTAACTCTGTACATTGTGTGTTGTTTTTATATTCATGTACTAACACATGGAATTGCTTTTGGCTGAAACGTGCTGTGTATAAATAAAGCTACCTTGTCTTGCTTTCATGCTGACTCCTGATAAAGCTCTTGGTGCCCAAGATCATAGCACTCAGGTAAAGCAGTGGTCCTATCATAAACGGGCGAGAAAAAGAAATCTGCATTTGTCCAGCCTGTTGACAGTGAACTGATATTTTCTTCAAACATCTGACATCTGTGAGGTCACACTTAATGCCCTTTGGCTTTGATACTCTCCTTCCCACTGCTGCCAGCATGAGACAGTGATGTCAGTCACTTATGGTCTAATCCAATCTGTGCCAGCTTGACTTGTGCTGCTATGTTTTAATACTCAAAAACAGAAGTATAAAGCATTAGAGATGAATCATGGATTTTTTTTGTCCATGCATCGCTTTCAGGTGTAATAGCTACTAGAACAGTATGGATTGGGCACTAGTCTATGGCAGAGGACTTGTTGTTACAAGCTAATCCAATTAGTATAACTGTATTATAATATATAGGCAGGAATGCCACTGTTCTGGAGCGGAAAAGGTAAGGATGATAATTTTTTGCTTCTGAGAGGAGTGTTGTTACCGATGGTGTATCTACTATATAGGATTTTTCCTTTATTTCAATGGAAAAATCTATTGAAATAATGGATTATAGTAAGATCATAGCAAGTTTATGATCTTTGCTGATCATAGACTAGCTGGTGAGATTTAATTTCTAAACTGGTTTAAGAGCACTTCGATGTCTTCTGGAGCCTCGGGATATCTGGTCAAGGTTTGGTCCGATGATTCACTGTCAAACAAATTTAGTATAATCTTCATGCTGGTTTTGTGTTCCTTCTATTCACTGAAATAGAAGAAACTATTCTATCAAATTCAGCGAATTTGATTAGCATTTTCCTGCAAATCAAATTCGGTCTTCAAAAACATAACATCATGACAGTATGAATGTCAGCAGTCCGTAAAGTGGAGAACCCAGATGATTATCGCAGGGACCTTGTCCAGGATGTTGCTGGTCCCTTCGAAGGCCTTTTTCTTTCTTTTTTTTATAAACTTTACTTACAAATACAGAATATACAATTGCAGACAGTAATAGTATGCTCGAGGTGCTGGGGTAACAAAACCACAGGATTCCATGAGAAAAAAAGAAAAATAACAGTTTACAAATCAAATTAATCACTTAATGTTATAAGTTTCATAGCTTTAGAGTTGGTGCACATTTTTAAAGAGTTCAAAAAACATCTTACATAAGCTCTATTTGTTTTTAGCAAATTTACAGGCATGTGTGTGGAACTTGGCCAGCAGAATAAGAAAGTTTATAATACATTCTTTCCCAGACATACTATTATTGGAAATACCAAAGAAAACATGTTTAACATTCAAATGAATAAGTATATCACATTTCTGATTAAGGAAAATATTGAAGTCACACCAAAATGTTTTGCTGAAAGAGCATTCCCAAAAAAGGTGGGTTAATGTTTCTTGTTCGGTGTGACAAAAGGAACAAAGAGGATCAATATTTGGAATATATTTATTCAGAACTGAATTTACAGGGTAACACCTGTGTAAAATTTTAAGAGACACCTCCCGTACTTTATCTGAGATAAAAAACTTTCTTGGCAATAACCGCGTTTCTTCCCAATCTATATCTGTATAAAGATTGTTCCAAAAAAAGAGTGAAGCAGGTTTGCTAATAGTAATCCTGTGGATTATTTCTCTAATATGTTTATTTCCGGTTTTAGTACTAAGTTACGGGACTGAAATGCCAATAAATAACTCTGGAAATCTGGGATATTGGATATGGGCTCTACCTGAGGTTGATATGAGAAATGTTAAACCTGCTGGAATATCATCGAAAACAACAGCAAATTCTTTAGAAGTTACCGGGAAGTTATATTTACAAAGAAATTCACCATAATTAAACAGATGACCATCCTCATTAAACAATTGTTTTACAGATAGAATATCATCATCCACCCAGCTCTTAAGAAATAGGGATTTATGCTTGAAGCAAACATCTTGGTTATTCCAAATAAAACAGTTATGAGAGGAAAAGTTATGTTTATAAACCAATGTCCAGGATAAAAGAAGTTATTTATGGAAGCCAGATAAATTAACAGGGAGCTTTTCTATTTTGTAGTTACATCTTAATAAAAAGTCTAGGCCAGCCCAGGATTTAAAAACTTGTGAAGGAATCCAATGCCACATTGAATTAGGATCTTTCAAATATCTTTGGATCCACCTAACTTTGAATGTAGAATGTAGGGTATTAAAGACCAGAACATTGAAACTGCCTGAACTTGGTCTATTGATCATAACATTCCTAATAAGATGGGGCTTTTTTTCCCAAATGAAATCAGAGTATTTGATCAATTTTAGTGCAAAGGCTGTTCGGGACATCAAGGGCTGAAATGGCAGACAAGACGAAAAAGACTTTCGTTTTTGGCCAGCAGGACTCGACCAGTAATAGTCAGGCCTCTCTGTAGCCAGAGATTAAATCTTTGTTGACAGGATGGTATAATTGGATCAAAGTTTTTGTTAATTCTTGCTGTTTGCTCTTTAACTATAGTTAACCCAAGATATTTGACTTCAGATTTCACAGGAATTCCTGACAAAGATAATTCATTACAACTATTGACTAGAGGAAGTTCACATTTAGGTAAGTTAAGTTTAAAACCAGAGGCTACAGAAAATGTATTTAAAAGTTTAAGTGCAACATCAATTTGAAACTTATCTTGTAAGAACAAAGTTGCATCATCAGCTAGTTGACTCAAGAGTATAGTTTTTCCTACAACTGAGATTCCTTTGAGATTACTATTTTTAATAAAAGTAGCTAAAATTTGCATAGGGAGAAGAAACAAAAAGGGTGATAGAGGTTATCCCTGACGGCCTTTTTTTCAAACTGAAAAACGTATATTATGTTATTCCGTATTGCCGCTTATTGATGACGTAATATAAGCCTCGCCTTGTGTTGCTTCTGGTGACACTGGCTTCACGTTTTCAGTCAGCGGTTGCTTCAAACGAGTAAAATATCAGGTTTTCTTCTAAACTCAGCCGCCAGACCGTCACTGTTCCTCTTGAGGTAAGACGAGAACTAATGTGTTGTTTTGGAAGCAGTAAAGAGCTTTTCCTCGCGCTTCTGTTGACGTGTTAGCGCGAGCCGCTCTGTGTTTACAAACAGCTCCACCATCTGTTAGCTCTGACCAGCTAACTGCTAACACCTACATTTCTGCAGATTACTATCATACAGGCTGGATATTAATGAAGTCATCTTTCAGTTATAACATTTTATGTATCAGGAGGTTTTACCGTTATTTTGGTTTTCAACTGGAACAAGTAATAGGCAGAAGAACACTTTCGTACGTCAAAGACGCCGCCATATTGGGAGGGTAGACTGTGATTTTTTTTTTCCCCCCACTACATCTAAAATAAAGTACATTTTCATGGAATTCACCAGACATGTTGGTATAAATGTCATGGCGTCATACTCAATGCCTCCTGGCGTCATTCTCTAATGGGCAGATTTGTAATATGCCATTGAAAAGCATTATGTTGGTTTTTCCAGCTGTCTTCATTTTAATAAATTGTATCTTATAGTTTCCAACAGAATTTTTTTATTTTTTATTTTTTTGCCAGAAGAACGTTGTATTTAGGCAATGCTTGTAATTGCAGTCACTTTTTACTGGTAGAATTTTTATTTTTATTCTGTTTGTCTTTTAAGCTCTTATTGCACAGTCTGCAGTAATAGTAAAAAAAACCAGGAAGGTGAAATTGTCTTGGACAAAAACACTCATTTAATTTTATTTATACGGCTTTGCAGCTAAAAACTCTGACAGAATATTCTCTCCATCCCCTTTCTTTCAGTATTACTTGGATGCAGAATGATGGACAAAATAGTTCAAAGGTGCAGCTTCTTTTCATGACCTGAAAAAACTAAAAAGGCTTGACATACTTCTCTAAGTCCATCTATAAGTGCCACTTGGACCATGCATGTGCTCCTGTTCATATTATTTTTTTAGCTAGGATGAATAACTGTATTCTTATAAACCTCATGAGCTTGGTTTTACACCGTCTAGAAGAAAAGTAAGAATAAAGTGATTTCAGAAAAAAGTTACTGCAAAATTGCTGAAAGGCAGTAAAGCTAAAACTTGTGCCACTATGCAGACAGGGATGATGGCAGGTTATTATTATAAGGTCAAATTCAACAGTAATTATTGCTGTTTTTTTTTTTTTTAAAGAAAATACACAAAATTGGAAACTTCTCAGGAAGAATAGATGTGCGTGGACACATGGGCAACATTTTGCATAATGATTCTGTAAAGATATTGTCTGCATGTCATTCAGTCTCATCTGGCTTTACAGGTAACATGATCATGTTGATCACTAATTAACTACTATTATTCCACAACCATGTTGACAGCTGTTGAGAAGAGAGAAAAACCTAATATTGCTCCCAGTGACGGCAAGTGATATTCCAACCATATGTGAAAATAAACATTGTAAAATAATTAAAAAAATGTATTGTTTAAAATGTATTCCAAATTTATTCATGCTTAAAATATGATTTAGAATTTTGTAGCTGTGCAATCAATTTTAGGGCAGTTTGGAGGTTCTAATAGTATTTATTTGTTTATTTCCTAAATTAATAGTTAAAAAGTTAGAACACCTACTTGTTCTTTACAACAAGCTGTATCAGAGTACAACGCTGTAGGTTGACCTCTTCATGTGTTTCTTTGTGTTTCTTCAGGGATGAACACATCAGTGCGTGAAATTCACCTCTCCTCTCAGGCTGACTTTTCCTACTTTCTACGAGTGGACTGGGAGGGGCGGGGCTTAGGCTTTGGCTTCAAGTTGCTGTTGACTGATGGACAGAAGGCATGGAGAGGAAAGGGTAAAAATCGTCCTTTGTGATAATTCATTGAAGATGTTAAACAACAAATTTTTTGCTTAAGTTATGTAACTGTTCGCGCTATTCCCACTTCACCTTGAACATCGCTGCCTCCATCGATTAAAAATTGGAGGGTCAGTTGTAAGTGATTCCCAGTGACTTCTTGGAGGTCTTTGTAAAGATCGTGTCGGTCCTGGTGTTTTTACAGGTGCTAGTTAAGTCTCCTCCAGTCTTAAAGGTGCAGCCTTTAAGACATGATTTAATGTATTTTCATGAACTTTACCAGCTCTAGAAATCTCAGATTACTAAGTTTTCTGTGCCAATAAAAACAAACGATTGGAGTTGGTGTAGTAACAATAAATTAAAGGAATAAGAGGTTCCTCGTTCTGCTATTTAAAGCAGTGATTCCCAACCCTGGTCCTCGAGGCACACTGCTCTGCATGTTTTAGATATTTCTCTGCCTTAATACGCCTGATTCAGCTGATTGCAGTTCAGCAAACACTTGTCAATTGAAATCACTTGTGCTAAATCAAGGTCACATCTAGAACATGCAGGGCAGTGAGCCTGAGGACCAGGGTTGGGAAACACCGATTTAAAGCACTGATGATTGATCATTAGTGGTGTGAAAAACTCTATAAAAATAGAATTGTTGGCAGCTTGAGCACAAATGTGTGTGTTAATACAATGCTAACTGATTCTTCAGGCCTCACTTAGCATGTTAAATGTTCTACACCCTAAAATAGGAACAAGCCTGAAGAATTATGGCATGTTGGGAAGGACTGCCAGGAAAAAGCTTTTCTCTTCGAAACAATAAGCAGCTTGAGGTTTAGATGTATAATGTTGCATCTAAATGAAATTCAAGTTTTCTTTGATAATTTCCTCTGGCAGATGAAACCATCGTAATGATGTATTACTGTAATGCACAACAGCATGTTTGTCAAGAATGCATTAATTATAAATTAATTATATCTAAGCTGAATGTTGGCAGAAGCTGAGTTATGATCAGGATAACGATCCCACCCCCAGCAGCCCGTCTGCAGCAGAATGTCAAAAAGAAGGAATAAAGGTGTTGTAAAATCACAGAGTAAGTCCAGACCTCAGCTTTTTTGAAATGCTGTGGAAGGAACCTTAAGGGAGCTGTGCAGGAATTAATGTGTGCAAACCTCAATTCACTGAAGCAACACTGCAAAGAAGAGTGAGCCAAAATTCTTCATACATAAAGTCATACAGAAAACAATAACTGAGTACCATGGCTGTTAAAGATTGTTCTACAGGCTGTTCAATCATGCACTTAGTTATTGTCTGACTGTATGAAGGTAGGTTATACAAAGAAAAGCGTTTTATATGCAGATAACAATTTTATGCCACTTAATATCATCGGTATGTGTTTGGTATGTGTGCAGTGAGTGAGGCGGTGGTGAATGAAGAGGCAGAGGAACTGGAAATGGTGAAGGAGAAGTACATCCAGGACCTCCAGCAGGCTCTAACAGAGCCAGAAACCTCTGCCTCCTACTGCTTCACCCTGAAGCCACAACCACCCACCAGTAGCTGCACTGTGACTCTGACATATGAGAAGATGCAGAAGGACATATCCGTGAGTGCTATTTACTTTTTAAGAATGTTGTGTATTCACAAATAAAGACAAGTTTAACAAAATGACATAGTGCAGCCTTAACAGGGAATCTATTTGTCTTATTTTGTGACTGAAAAACAAATTATTTGACATAATTTTCAATAGTCTTGCTTTGGTATTATTTTCTTCCCTCAACAAATATAAATAAAACGTATTACTAGAGTTGCTCCACTCATCAAATCCTGTACATAAGTATTAGTTTGTAAAACATTTTCACAATTCTCTGAGTGAATCCTGTCTAATGGTCAGCTGTGCATGCGTCCTCCTTAATGCTGAAATTGCAAAAAGTCCTTGTTGTTGTGACAGAATGGAAATGTGTTGCTGCAAAGGAAGAAATGAATCATTGTTTGCAGAAACGGAGACAATTAAACTGACAGTTTAGCAGAAGTTTATAATCAGATGAGAATTTCCTTCCTCTGAAACACATGCACAAATAAAAAAGATGGTCTCTCATGTGTGTTTAAGTTATGTAAGTAGTGTGAGGACTTTCCTTCAGAGGAGTGCTTTGGTAAAATCCCATTCTGGCCTCCCTTCCTTCATTCTTGGCGCTTACTCTTTCTTTCGTTTCTCTTCCCAATCATTTATCATCTGGAGGGACAGGCAGCTTTCTAACCCCTAAAAATTAAAAGCTATGAACTTCACCTTCAAATATTATTTATCTTTTTAAAATAATTTGATTGACCCTAAAGTCTATGTAATGTCTACTTTGAGTTGTTCTCTTGGATTTGATATTACAGTCACTTTCATGTAACAAGCATAGAAATCGCTGTAATAACTTTGTATTTCCAAAATAAGAATTATTTATACTTTAAACAACTAAGGCTGCAAGATAGCAGCAAAATATATATTTGCAATGTTATTGCTGAATATTGTGATGCTATTTAGGTCTGAAAAATATATTGTGGCTAAATTGTCATCGCAATATCGGTGTATGCAATATTTATATCACAAAAGTTTGTGTGGAAGGCAATAATTGTTGGATAATCAAATTGTTATGAACTTGCATTTTTTATGTTAATGTAATATTTGGTTTCACACCAGCAGATGCTCACAGTGGACACAAATGACATTTCCCAAAATGCTAAAGGTCACTGAAGGAGGAAAGAACTAAATAAGCATATGCCACTGATATTGTCATCGCAGTATTTACGAAAATCTAGCAATCCCTAACTTTTTGAGTGTTTTGCAGTCACAAAATCTATACTTGTAACATTGAGAAAAGGTTTTATGATTAGTAAATGTTGTCAACAAGATGGCAGACTTAATGTGTTATTCAAGTAATCTGTTGAAAATCCCTGTATTTTTTTTTTTCATGCCGCAACATATATTTCAGGGTTATTAAAACTTTTGAATTTTTTTTCCCCCAATATTCTGGAGTACAAATCCTGATCAGGAATTTCAAAATAATTGATGTTTTGGCATAATTAATACTAAAAAGAAATTCTTTACTCATTTGCATCAAAATCGATTTACTGCATTCAGGCAAACATTAGTAATTACAACCATCATCCGTTTTCAGGTTTAGGTTTGAACTTGATTGCAAATGGTCTGACAGAAACGTGTTTATCGGTTTTAAGTTAGCTGCTGCAGAGACACCTTTGTCACTGCGACCACAACACTATACAAGTGTGGTTTTTATCTGCTAGTAATAAAAATACCATAATGACAAGAAAATAACTCAAGTAGATCAAACAGTATATCTAACTTTATTAAACAGAGTACAAGCAGATAACCACAATAAAATCATCTTATTTTGTGCTGTGAGTACAGTTACAGGAATTATGGCGTTTGGCCATAATTCCTGTTCTAATTGATCTCAGCTGTTATTAAACTAAAAGCAATCATTTTAATCTGATTAGGTGGCCAGTTAATGGGTTTTCAACTCGAAGTGAGAGAAAGGAAATAAGTCATAGTTTTCTTTCTGTCTAACCTGTGAATGGACAAAAAACTTCAGTCTAGAGAAGCACATCCCAACCCATGCATTGGCAGGTTTTGAATGTTAGAAAATGAAAGTGTCATCATTTGAATTTAATCTTGATACTCATTTATTTAAAAACAGATCTTTGTGAATGGAAATGAGACTTATTGACTTCCTTAGAAACAAAATAACCTAAATAGTGTGAAATTTGTGTCCCTCAGTTCAAACTTGGCTCTGTCTTGCTGGATGCTGTCGAGGAGCCAGCTGAGGCGGTGAGAGAGGTGCTGATACACACACTGCAGCAAGGAAACAAACTGCAGCAACATAACCACAAACTGAAGGAGGAGAACCAGAGGCTGATGCAGGAACACCAAAACATCACTGAAAAGTAAACAAACACTTAGCTCATATAAAACACTGCAGACAGTTAAGTTCTGCTCCTGGAAGGCTGAAGCTGGCAGGCATGTTGGATTAATTCCAAATAAGTGTCAGTAGGACCAAAAAAACATCAACAAACTTTTAAAATTCAAAACCATTCTTTTCTTTTTGTTTTAGCTCATTCATGCCTGTCATGGTGTTCAGCTAATGTTTAACATTCACTTGGTCTGTATCCTAAGCTGTTCTTCAAAATGTTTAAAGAACATATGCTTCTTTGGCAACACAGCATTGACTTGTCAGTGTTTCAGTTTTGGTCATGTCATTTTTCATTTAAAGCTCATGATCAGTGTCAGAAAATATGATTCATTATTTGCAACAAAGCCTATTTGAATCTGTACGGGAGAGGTTAGACGGCTTAAACCTGATCCTGCTCCATATGTTTGGATTAGGAGTTTGGAAACTAAAAGTCTGAAAGCTGCATTAGCATGCATATTAGCTAATGCAGCAGATCATTGTTGTAATATATTTCCAAGTTGATTTACCCATGTCTTAAAGAATAAGACAGAATAGTAGTCTTATTCTTTAAGCCTGTAGTCATAACCAATTAACTTTTGCTTTCCTTTGCCAACCTTCCATTTTCACAAGCTATGTATTGCAACTTTTATTTTTCCTTTGGTTCCACTTTGACTTGAGACTTTAATTCAGTTCAAAAGAACATTATTCATCCCAAAAGAATGTTGTTGTAACTCATCCATCCATCCAAGTATAATCAGAGTTGTCAATTGTTGGTGATGCTGTGGCAGGAAGTATCTCAGATAGCAGTCTGTCTTGCAACAATTCTGTTGAGGCCTCTGACTGAAGACACTATTGCTGTACACAGACACATGACAGCTTGATATCCAGGCAGCAGAGATTAGATTTCATAGTAACGTGTCCTGTTAACATCCTGAACCCTCCCCCTCTAAATCCCCTCACTGAGAGGTCATCACTATTTTTTATTTGAAGTGCTAAGCCTCTCCCAGCTAACTAACTACCCACTCTGTGAGGTTAACATCTAACCGCCTCTCCACCCTAGGGGTGCTGAGATCCATAAATCTGGAGAATATCACCCACTTCTCTGATAAATCCAGGCTGGTTTATTGGAGAAGACCATTGTGGATTTCTAACAGCCTCCATCCCAGATGTAGTTAATCCTTCCATGGGTTAACCAGACTGAGTAGTCAGCAGCCAGCTAGCTTCCCCAGATCTGACACATTAAATGGCTGCTTTCCCTTTACTACAACTGATCTAGGTATAATTTATTGACTCATATGGAGTCCTAGGGATGTTGTTTTAATAATCTTTGAGCATGGCAACTACTTCTTGTAAATCTGCAAATCATGCACTAAGACTTTTACTACTATTGAGCAACTTGAGATTACAATGACACAATAATTGAATGTGCACACTTCTCTAACATTTTATGTGCTTTCATTAGTAAGGTTGAGCACATGACACCACTGCTTAAGTAACACAGAAAACTTATAAAAATCTAACTAACCTGTCTTTCTCTAAGGTGAAATTCCTCTGTGCCTTTTGTCTCTCTGGTGTCCATCACAGATGGATAGCAGTAGTGTTAGGTTGCTGCTCCATGTCTGATCTATATGTGACCTATGTCTGTGTACGTTTCAGGCTGAAGCACTACGCTGAAAGTATAGAGACCCTGAAGTCAGAGCTGTACTCTCGGTTCGTCCTGCTCCTCAATGAGAAGAAAACAAAGATTCGCAGTCTGCAGGAAGCTGTCACAAAGCTGGAGGAAACAAGGTGCCGGGCTGTCATTAACCAGGCTTCCCATTAGCTCTGCATGCTGAGACACTCAGTCTTTTGGATGACACATCTAGACTTCCAGAGATATTTTCTTTGGAGCAACAACCAAGAAAAAATAAACTTTAGATGTTTTTATTTCAATATATATGAGGTAATGCTTTTACTCAGGCTTATTTTTAAACCCTTTAAAGCATCTTAAAAAAAATAAGTCAGAAAATGTTTTATTTTAAAAAAGGAACAAAGATTTTTTTGTAACACAAATACATTTGTAGTTTTTCTTCATATGTTGATTATATTTTCATAACATATATGCCATAATTTGTATACTTAAAAAAAAGAAAAAGGGAAAAATTACTGACCGAAAATCTAAGACATCATAGATACGCATTCTCTCCAGTTTCTGTTATTTCATGTTTTTACGGCCCTATTCAAAACAATAAAATAAAAAAAAAAACAGTTTTATGTTTTATTTTATGTCCTGTAATTATTTCAAAAGGAGTTTGTAGTGTTGCCATCTTGGATCTAGACCATTCATAAGAAGGCAGAAAAGAATTATAGGATTGATTACATGTTTTTGACTAAAGGTCTCAGAAGCATATGTTTGATATGTTGGATCTTACAGAGCTACAAATAATAAAGTAGTTTATTACTCTGTTGTGGTTTTCTTGTAGGAATTCTGATGAACAGAAAAACAAGGATTCTGAAAAATCGGATCGAACAGCAGGTCACAACAGCAAGGATGATGAATATGGAGGAAGTACTGACGAAGAGCCAAAGGAAGAGCAGTCAACAGGAACTTCTCATCTGTCATCTAAAGGTAAGATTATTGTTAATCAAATACTTATCATTCCTAATTACACAAATGTGATTTTGCAGGAGTTACAAGGGCTTTATGGAGAATATGACCAACTTCAAATTCATGTTATGTGGTTATAAATGACATCGCTCTGATTTTAAACATCTTTTGCCCTCAAAAACAAGTCGTACATTAGCTTCAATTTGTTTATTTCAGTTTATTTGTGAACAACTTGTCTCCTTCGCTCATGAACTTCGCTCATGCGTTACTGATGTAACGCATATAGTACTTATCACTTATCAGAAGTGTTAAACTGAACATGTGGAGTGGCACAACACAGTACATTCACTATTTGCGATTGTTTTTGTTGATACCTGCTCACGCCTGCGTAGAACA
The DNA here is from genome assembly GCA_903067095.1 of Girardinus metallicus. Classification (NCBI taxonomy): domain Eukaryota; kingdom Metazoa; phylum Chordata; class Actinopteri; order Cyprinodontiformes; family Poeciliidae; genus Girardinus; species Girardinus metallicus. The sequence goes on from CAEGAE010060266.1 coordinate 20,676, forward strand.
AACCCTAGAGCCATTTGTTCTGCCACTCATCTGAGCTTTTACACCTGTTTAGTACTTGACACAACCACGGAGCGTGTTACAGAAAAGTTTCACTCTGAGACCTGGTTTCAAAAAGTGCCATCACCAGTCACTGTTTTTGTATAAACGAGCAGCTGGATCGTAACCTAAATGTTATAGTTTAACAGATAAACAGCTCTGTGGAAGCGCAACCTTAGCTTGACCTTTTCTTTCGAAGAATAGTCAGCCAGCTGTACTGCCATCTTGACCTGATTCAAACACACACTTTTTTTCAGAGTTCTATCTGTATAAAAAAAAAAGAGAACATGCCGTTTTTCTACACCTTACAATTATGCACTGGTTTTTGTTGGTCTGTTACATAAAAACAGAATAGGAGTGCAGTTTGTAAATCGGTTCTGCTGTCAAGATTGGATCTTACAGATTAAAAACATCATTATGCTGCACATGGAGATGAATTGTTGTAGAGGATAAGAGTCAGTCTGGTTTCCTTATGTCTTAATCACAGCAGTATAGATTTTTTTTTTTTATGTGTTTCTAAGCACACCTTTTCATTCCCTTTTATTTTTGTATGAAAGAAATGTCAAATGATGCATTGATGATGAATCTAAACGTGGTAATCCTGGTTAATAAAATCCAACTGTAGTGTTTTAAAGTTCTAGATTGGTTAATTTAAGGAGGTATGTCAACATTTAATTAGATGTTCAGAAAACTACTGTAGTTTACTGGGCTTTTTTAGTCTGAAGTGAGCAGATGTACGTTTTGGTGTTTATAGAAAACATTATATATGCTTCAACATCACTGAGAACCTTCATGGGAAGTGTACTAAAAAACCCATAGATTTGTAATATTTGGTTCAATGTGATACTTCTGGCTGCTGTTGTCATTGGAGCCGAATGTTTTTGCTCCATTACTGTAGCAGTCATGACGTCACTGAGAGGTTAGGTAATACATCGAGTTGGACCTCTGTGAACCAACATCCCCACACAGCCTTAAATACAAGCAGCCGCTAATGTTGACATTACATTTTGTTATCCTCCTGACTTTTACTCGCTGTTGTCCTGGACATAAGTAGCGCACCAGAGAATATGATGTGCGGATCATTATTTACCTTTCAGACAGCTGTGGGAAGCCTTTACAAAAGTTGGCAGAACTCCCAATATGTCAGTTTTTTTTTTTTCTTTCTTTGTTTTTTTTTTAGAACATCACAGCCAGGTTAGGTTTATTTTTTTTAATCCATCAAGGCTTTTTGGCGACTTTCTGGTCCCTGTTGGCTTTCTTCCTCCATCTTAAGAGGAAAAGCTAGCTGGATTTATGTTGTTTCTGTTGCCATGGTTCTAACTAACATAGTAAGCAGGGGGAGAGGAGTAAAGGATGTGTTGGGAAATGTTAGGTTTTGTTTTGTCTGAAAATGAGTTTGTTTTGTGTAGAAACTGCTGCCAGGGGAAAAAATGAGCACGGATCAGAGTAGGTAAAGTTTTGTGCACTCTGATGTTCACACCCAGTAATAACCAGAAAGAAAAAAACTTTTGCTTTCATTTAGTATGATCCTAATCGAGGTGACCAATAAAGGGTGTTTTTGTGTTAGAAAAAAATGTTACCAGTGCAAGTATTGGCGAGTCAGATTGTGATAAGTAGGGAAATGAATCAGAGCTTCTCCAAAACTGCAGCTCTTGTGCGGTGTTCCCCGGTCAATAGTGGGCCGGGGAAGGAACACTGGTGATGGGGCCATGACTCAGTGTTGTACGTGGGGATCCAACAACTAAACTGCTGCAACTCAGACTTCTGAAGAAGTTAATTCTCCTTCTGATTAAAATGTATTGGAATTCATAGGGGGATCACAGGTAGTTTTATATGGGACTTCTGAGCCACACGGTGCCAGTCATGGTGTCCACACTGCTGAAAGCACCAATGGACACATGGGCATCAGAACCTGACCACATGTGGTGGTGGAGGCAGAGTGCCACTTTCAGCAATGTTACTTTGATATATAATACCTACTTCAACACTAGATCCGTTTCCGTTAACCGTAAAATTGCGCAAAGTAAAAAGATGCATGAATCGGGTATCTAATGAAAAGTAATCTTGGATATGAATAGAAGTTATTGGTAAGTGTAGCTAATGACTTAAATTGATGTTGTAGTAATTGGCATTGTTTCTGTAAAAAATAAAATGGATAAATAAATCAGGGTTTTATTCCATTTGCTGGTGCTATAGTGCTGATCATTACTAAGATTCTACATGTAAGCTTAATTATAATCTTTATCCTCATAAGATGTAGGTAATCAAAGAAAAGTTTCTTTTGACATGTTTTATGCCTCGTCTTATTCTCTCCTCAGATTCTGATACTCCAAGCCCTTTGATCCTCCGTGACATCACCGATGTTGCTCCCTGTCGCAAGCGTCGTTTCCGCCATCTTGGTCCTCCAGAGCTCGCTGTGAAGAAGCAGAACCCAGAGGTGGCACAGAAGAAAAGGTCTGAGTGTGTGTTCCATGTTGTCCTCAACGCTGCCCGTCTGTGTTTGTGCTCCTGTTATAGGATAATTGACTGTTTTGAGCTTTACATCATGTTATTATAATGTTGTTCTCTCATCAAAAACAAACCTAGAGTGTTGTCTTGTTTCTTTAATGCATGATTGAGAAATCCTTTAATCTCCATGGCAACCATTCAGCTGTGCACAACACCCTAGTGAACCTAGCACCACCTTTAAGGCGCAGATCCTCCTTACAGCTGCAGTTTTCAAGCTCCCGAGCTTCGGCCCTCTTCTATGACTCCCACACACAGCTCCTTCAGACTAGCCAGCAGCTGTTAGCAAACACCTGATGGAACGGTGTATGAGCTGAGCTCATTGTACCACCTACTTCTCAGTGCAGTGTTGGTAAAAATGCTGTTAAAGGGTTAACAGAGGAACCATGTTTCTGGAGGCGGAGTTTCAGAAAGAGCAGGAGTTTTTAAAGAGACAGATTTCAATAGATACCCTATTTCAAGGAGTTAAATCAGGAAGTAAAATTTTATAAGTAATTTTTGATTTATGTCATATTTTTTATAACAACTGAAGGTAACATTGTTCCTTGGCTGTGCTACAAAATGGCAGTATGTGCCTGTAAAACATAATACTGCCACTTTAACATGTTAGTTTCTTTGCAGGGCAGTGCACTTCTTCACTGCAGGTACCAGGGTGTCAGGTGTAGTGTGGCCATTTGGTAGATGTTTGGTTTCCAGATGATTACATTTTATCTAACATTTCAGAGCTGGATAACATCTCTCCTAAGCCCCTTTTGCACTGCATGGCCAAACCCAGGCTGGTTTGGAGTTAGCTGTTGATTGGTTAATTGGCTGCAGGGGCGGGACAGAGATCAGATCTCTGGGTCAGAGGAGCACTAGACTTTCTCGATGTCTCTCATTTCAATATGATTCATCAATAAATTCCCATCATAATCTATTCTTACCCTACGCTGGGATTACAATCGTCCCTTCAGCCATATTTTTTAATGGTAAATGTAAAAAACATTTCTCCAATTGAACCAATCGGAAGTCGGCAAGGCTGTGCACGATTTCCGCATCTGGCGTCGCACCAGAGGGGAAATCCCACCAGCCGCAGCAGTAGTTCAGCTAGTCGTGAGTCCAACTCAGAGACGACATTCAAATGAGATTTTTATTTTTTTTTCGTTCTGAGCGCATTCAGAAAGAGCGGGATGGGAGAACCAAGTAGGAAAATGTCCTGCGGTCGCTGGGGAGATCGCTTTGGTAGCTTTAACAAGAATTCGATTTACGTGACGATGCCACTTAATGCAAAACGACCAGTAGGACCAGTAGGACCGGGTCGAACGGAGCCGGGCTGGGCCAGGCCAGACCCTGCAGTGCAAAAAGGGCTTTAGAAATTACTTGGCCTTGTTTTACAGTAATATGTTTTTTATTCTTCAGATCTTTGTTCAGGTGTGATTTCTAAATGACTTTTAGGACTTGAAGCTAAAAAGTCATTTCCAGACCTCAATGAGACAATTATGTAACTTTTCTATGGTGTCTGCGTCAGTGCTCCAGCTCTGTTGCTGCTCATTTAAAACTTTAAAAAGATGCTGATTTGGTGGCCAAATACTTCATGAGCCAACTTCTGTTTGGACTTGTTCAATTAGAAGGTAATCCTTCGACTTGTCTCAGTCTGACTTTCTCTGTAGAAGTCCTACTTCATCAAATAATAGGTGAATACGCTGCATCTAAGCTTTCCCAAGAGAGCTGATTGTAAACTGTGCTCCATAGTTTGTCGTCTATTCCCAGCCTGCCAGTGAGCAGCTGCTGTTGCCTGGACAACAGATCATTGCTCTCTGGTGGCTGTTAGTGGGCAGGGGTAGTTGTACTTTCAGTTTTCACTTTTTTCCTTTTTTGTTCCCTTTTTTGGAATGGAGATTTAAAGAAATAGAAACTGAACATTTATTGGCCGAAGGAGCCAGAATGGAACGAAATGAACAGTCATATGAGAAAAAGAAGAGGGATGAGACTTCGGGTTACGGGGCTGAGGAGAGCAGACGCAGTCGCCTAAATCCCCTTTGCCAGAACTGAATTAACCCTCTAAAACCGATTATTTCATGATGAAAAGGGGAAAGCCATCAAATAGTAACGGTAAATCAAAACAAACACACGAAACAGACGAGAACGGCGTATCTGACCAGCACGTGGCTATGGAAGGGCTTCAGGCCAGCATCGGAGCTATCCACAAAGAGATCATAGTTATCCGTGCAGAGGTGAAGGAAAAGCTGAGCTGCTTTCGTAATGACTTCTCCGCCGACATGAAGAGAGATTTAAGAAGTTTTCAAGAGGAGGATAATGGAAAACTAAACGAAATCGTGTCGGACATAAAAGAGAACCAAAATAGGGCGGAGGAGTCGTTAAAATGGAGGAGTTGACCACAGCGGCGAAACAGGTGCTGTCTCAAATTATAAACAACCAAGATAAAATTCAAGCCAAACTGACACAGAGTCAACTTGAGTTAACTGAACTTCCCTCAGTAAAGCAGTTTCTAGACTCTTTGGATCTCCCCTCAATTGGCGTGGAGCAAAATAAGTGGATATCTGCAGATATAACACCAGCAGAGGTCATAAAGCCATCTCAAAACTGAAAGCAAGTAAGTCACCAGGTGGAGACGGATTACCAGCTGAATGGAATAAAAGTTTTAGGAGATCTATAACCCCTTTGCTGTTAAAATGTTTTAATCATGTGCTTAAAGGAAGTGAGACTCCACCATCCTGAAAACAAGTGATAATATATTTATACCTGATTTAGACCAAAACCAGAAAAGGATAAGAGTGAGTCTTTCTCATACTGGCCCATTTCGGTCTTGAACATTGATTATAAAATATTCATTTCAATAATTGTCAGTAGTCTAGAAATTATTATCCCCGAACTGATTGACACAAACCAGACAGGATTTATTAAAAATAGCCGTACACAGGATAATGTGAGGCGAGCGTTACACTTGTTCGACATTATGAGCAGAAATAATTTGAAATCTTTAGCAATCAGTTTCGATGCTGAAAAAGCCTTTGATTCTGTACGATGGGAATACTTATACCGCTGGTTCTACAGGGGTTTGTCTTTAATAATACAATCATAAGTTGTTTAAAATTAATATACAGTTCGCCAATAGCCCGATTTAAGAGAAACGGTGTCCTTTCAGGCACCGTCCCTCTGGAACAAGGATGCCGGCAAGGATGTCCTCTGAGCCCAATTCTCTTTGCACTTTTTATAGAGCCACTTGCTCAAAAAATTAGGGAAGACCCAGAAATTAAGGGAATCATATTAAAGGGAAGAGAAAACAAATCATGTCTATACTCCGATGATGTCCTGGTGACTTTATCTGACCCAGATGCCAGTCTACCTAACCTCATGTCCTGCCTCCACCAATTTGGACCTAAATTTAATTGGAAAACAAGAACCATGAAATATCTAGGTGTCAATATTACTAAAAATTTAAACAAAATATACAAAGCAAATTATGGTACTCTAATTAATAAAGTTAAAAATAACTTGGACAGGTGGGCTCCCCTGATGCTCGATTTGTACAACCGAATAGAAATCATAAAAATGATCATTTTACCTCAATTGTTGTCCCTTTTTCAATATTTATCAATAGAAATTCCTACCGAGCAGCTTAATGAGTGGAACCGGATCATGTCCAGGTTTATATGGCAGAATAAGAAACCAATGGTACGCTATACAACATTACAGTTGCCAAGAAATAAAGGAGGATTGTCACTCCCATGTTTGGAAAATTATTACAGAGCAGCACAACTGCAATTTGCGGTTTACTGGTGTGAAGAGGGGTATGAAGCAAAATGGAAAGAACTAGAAGTAAGTCAAATTGACATCTCCCTGCAAGCTCTGCTGGGGGATAAACTCCTCAAGACTTTATATGCAGATGAGTTGTGTGTCTCCACAAAAGTCCCTCTCAGCATCAGGTTTAGAGAGTTCCTCAACCCACTTTTAGAAAGGAAAACTAGGTTATTAAGATGGATTGAGCACGATAGGGATTTGGTACCAGCGCAACTTGACTCAAAAGTCAATCAACTAACCAGAAAAGGCATTGCATCATATTGCGTGATTTCTTCTGGAACTGATCTGGAAACTTTCCAACAACTGCAGGAAAAATTTGACCTTGACAAACGAGACTTTTTCAGATACATGCAGCTCAGGCACCACTTTAATAAGAACATTAAAATATTGGGGTAAAAAATGATCAGGACCTCATTAATATCTTTATTGATGCTTATAAAGGTAAATATTATAAGAAGAAGCTGTCCAGACTATATGTGTGCTTAGAATCCAATAAAAACCCCCATCAACATTATATATTAAAAATGCATGGGAAAGGGAGGCAAAAATAACGCTGACTGAGGATGAGTTGCTAAACGAACTCCACCACCACTAGCTCAGGACACTGGAGGGAATTTTTATGGAAGAATGTCAGGTTTTTTTATAACCCCAAAATAACATTCTCTCAGACCGGCAGAGCTGAATGGGCATTGCTGGAGACAGTGTGATTGCTGACCACTTTCATATTTTCTGGGGCTGCCCATTGATTTATTCCTATTGGATAAAGGTAGCCAAAGAGATGAGAGTAATTTTTGCTTTTGAAATTGAGCACAGTTTTAAAATTGTATATCTAAACAACTTACCAAATGAACTCAACACTCAGGATAAGTACCTTTTGAAAATACTACAGGAAAGCAGGAAAGAAAGCAAAACAAAAAAGTGGCTTAGTGGGAGCCCACCGACATTGTGTGACTGGTGGGCTCCCAGTCACACAATGTCTGGGAGACACATATTTCTGTAGAAGAAATATGTGAAATGGAAATGCTTACCTTCTCCATAAGACTTCAGGAAAACAAAATCCTGAAATATTGGTCAAAATGGTTTATATATAGGAACTCGAAAGTAAGTTGAATATCATTAATTCATTATTCGGGGTGGTTATTGGAGTTTGGGGCTGAGCGGTTTGGCAGGATATGGTAAACCTGTTTGACTCTTCATGGAACCTTACATACATTGTAACCTGTTCATCAAAAATCTGTCTGTTTCAGTTTTATTTTTTTGTGACGTATTGCTGTTCCCCTCCATTGGTGACCTCTCTGTTCTGAGTGCTGTTCACTGTCCTTGTGATTTTTTTTATTTTTATTTTTTTTTATTTAAAATCTTATTTTCTTATTTTTTATTTATTTATTATTATTTTCTCATTTCTTTCTTCTTGTTGTTTGCAATGTATAATAATCTCAACAAAAATAAAGTGGAAAAAAAAGGAAGAGGGATGAGTAATTAAGGCATTGTGAAATCTCAGAAATTATTTGCAACAACTGTGTCATTCCAGTTCCGTTCAATGATGAGTCAGTTGATGCTGAACAGAATCTGTCCAGCGTTTTGTTTAAAGTTTCTCAGAGTTCTGGCCGCAACTTTCCAATTTTCATGTTATCATGTTGACTTAATAACAAAAAACGTACTCTATTTTTTTTTTTTTTATTATTGTTTTTTTAATAAGGTTTCCATCCACCTAGAAGCTTTTACAGTTCAGCACCTTCTCAGTGTTCAGTCACCATGACAGAAGGACTGAATTGTCCTGTCCGATAGCAGTTCAGCACACTGTCCTTGTGATTTTTTTTTTAAATTTTTCTTTTAATCTTCCATCTACAGAAAAAAAAAAAAAAATTCAAACTTCAGCATTTTGTCATATCAAAGTTAAAGCTAAAATGGTTTTTGGCACTGCACTTTTCACTAAAGGGTGCAGTTTAAGTGTGTTCCACTCTTACTCAGAAGTTGAAATGTTCAAATTTTGAAGTTGGAAAATATGATATGAAGCTCCCTAGAAAACTGAAATTCCAAGAGTAAAATGATTTATTATTATTATTATTATTTTTTTTTTTTTTATTAATCCAGATGTCAAAATCCAATATGGCTGCCTTAATGAAAGTTACTATAGAAGCAGGTTATTTTTAGGGTTCAGTTGTTTGCTGCATGTCCTCTCTCTTCTCACGCTGCCTGGTTTCTGTTACAAAAAGCCTAGTCACAAAACATATGTTTGCACATCAACATGTTAGACTCAATTTAGAATAGTGGGGTAAGTAAAATTTCATTTTCAACTATATTTCATGTTCTGTCAGAGTAATGCACATTTTCCATTCAAACCATAAAATATGCCCATGCTAGTTAAAAGCAAAACTCAAACCCGCAGTGAGGCACTAGTACCACTGTGTCTTGTAGTGATTATCCATGATGGCTGGGAGCCATATTTGATCACTTGCAGAACCAGTGCATGTTTCAAGGACAGCCAGTTTTTTACTGTGACTTTCTGTAAGCTGCTTTTCGTGGGAAAACTTTCCTATAAGTACACAAACACTTAAAGCTAAATGACGTGTTAACAGAGACTAAAACAAGGCAGAAGGGAGAATCTGTACGTCGTTAGAAACATAACTTCTTCGTTTTCATCTGAGGAGGGATAAACTGCAGGGTGTGTGTTCTGCTCACAACAAGCTAGAAAATGATCATTTTTGAGTAATAATCTTTAATGGAAATCTTCAGTGGTTGCTGTTAAATGATAACGGCAAGTTCCTTCTGAGTGTACTCTGGTCAAACTCGGTTCATAAAAAGGTAAGCATAATGAAAAGAACACTTGTTAGCTTTGTTTGTTAATTATTTCAGATTTTACTTTTTTAAATCTGCTAACCACCTCTCACACATCATCATATCATATCTTGATGTTTTTGCAAAATCATGTGGTTGACCCGCAGTATTTATGGGGGTTAGGGAGCACAGTTGCCTGCAAATGGCTAAAATCTGTGAATACTTGAGACCCCCTCTAAAAATGCTTACAACTGACTATTCTAATAGTCCAAACATCATATTTACCTTAATAAGCAGAGTGGAACCCGTCTTGATACTACTGCAAGAGATGTCAAAAAACAAACTAAATTTTAAAATTGCTTTGGGATTTCAAATGCAATGGCGATGAAAAGGAGAAGGTAATAAAATCAACTTAATGAGGTGTGACAAATAAGGAGTAGATAAGAAAGGAGAGGAAAAAAGGATAAAGAAACAACACCTGGATATTTGCTTCTGCACCTGGAGAATAAAGGGAAAAACCCCACAAAAGAACAAACCGAGAAACCACAACAATAAAGAACAATTGCTTTACTACTCAACAAGACAAATTATAGCTCGCAAACTTTGGTGGTGGCCTTCGCAGTGGGTGTGTTTGTGGTTAATTAAGCCACATTTTCCCTATTCTTGTTTTGTTTTTTCCCCCACAATGTTCCTATCACTTTTGGTGAGCCTTGTCTCAGTTTATATTAGGATTCAGTGGTTAAGGATGGGGGAGAGTCCATTCAACTATCAAGATACATTACTGGGATGCAGAACATGGATTCATGACCCTTGAAATCTTATACTCTATCAAATACTGCATCCAAACAGTCATTGGGAAGTCTTGGCAGCTTTTTGTGCAGTTTTGAACAGGACCTTTACTTTTTGTAGTTATCCAGCCTAATAAAGGTTTTAGAGTTGTACACAAAGTTCCAATCTTGTGTCAGTTTACTTGCGTGCTTTATGCAGTTTTTCTTTTGTCTCTGGGATTTATACTTTATATCAGTCTTCGACATCATCAGTAATAAGGCAGTATTTGTCAATCATTGCTGTTTAATCAGAGATTAAATTTCCACAAACATAAATAAATACGTTTGTTGTTCTCAAAGCATCCACATCAAAACTGCATACATGTTTTGAGCATCGTCAGTTAACAGTTTTATTTTAGGGGGGCCGAACATAAACTCATCCAAACAGTTTGACTCACAATAGTATTGTTTTTGTTGAACTTGGTCACTTGCAGAAAACGCAATAAAACAACAATGTTCATCAAGCAACATTTTTATCTTTTCATTGTAAGTCAGGAAAAAGACCTCAGCTGACACAAATACACAAAGCTCTGATCAAAGAAAATCTATTCAAATTGAAAACAAAGCTGCTGTGAGCACAACACTGTATTTCTCCAAGATTTGCTGTATTATAAATCATTATGAATTCTCTATCCATTATGGTCAAATAAACTGCATCTTCAACAAGATGCCGATATATTGTATTGATCTTGTGTTGTTTTACCTGACATACTCCAGTGTATTATATCGCTCATGCAAATCATTAAATACAGATGTCCCATGGACACAGTTGTCCAGCACCTAGACATTCAAACTGCGTTCACAAACATTTGTGAAAGAGTGAGTCGCTCTCGGTGAGTTTCAACATGTTTCTGTGAAAGGATGCTACTTGTGCTGTAAGGCCATTAGGAAGGCTCCTCACTTCTAAATATTCCACATTCAGCTGATTGTGGTATTATAATGAAGTTCAAGTGGTTTGTGGAGTGACAAATCAAGCCTGTATGTCTGAAAACCCACTGAAAGTGTTTGTCTTTTTTTTTCTGCGGTTGTCTGGAGAACGATACTTGGTTGAGTGCAATGTGTCTGGTATAGGAATGGTTTTCAGGAGTTTGAGTTGGCCCCGTAGTTTTATTGAAAGGGACTGCTAATGTTTCTGCATATTAAGACATTTTTAATAATTTTATTCTCCTTACTCTGTGAGAACATTTTCCTGATGCCCCTTCAGTTCTAACATGAAGCCACACCACAGCATGAAAGCATGTCCAGAATAGGAACGCTTGTTGTGGAGGAACTTGGTTGGTCTACACAGAGCACTGACCTAAACCTGATTAGAAAAGCTTTGGGAGAAATTAGAACAGAGACTGTCAGTCTGATTTTCTCATTCAACATTAGTGTTTGACCTCACAAATTTGCTCCAAGAAGAGCGGACAGCAGTTTCCGTAAGCATGGCCTAAAACCTTGTAGGCAGTCTTCACCAGAAGAGTTGAAGCATTTTGTACACAACTGTATAATGTGAACAGTACCAAGACCAGCCGCACTTTGATCAGCAAAATTAATCTCAAGACTGTATATATATGTATGTATATATAAACCATTATTTCCTATCCACTGAATGAGGAGAGGTTCTTGTAAAAGATCAAAACATTTTAAAATAACCCGATTCCAACTTGAAGCAGCTAAATGAAAAAACAAAGTAAAAAGACACGCCTGACAAACACAAAGTACCTCAATATGAGCCTACCCACACAAACAACCTGTCAAAAAAACTCCAAACTCTCGTCTTTCCCAAGGACTATCACTTGCTCTACATGCAAAACGTACTGAACCAACGGCCAAGAAGACGGAAAAACAACCTACCTTGATGAAACCATAGTCATAACTGACATATAACTTTTGCTGTTTTATGGTCATAATCCATGAGAGAGTACAGTTTTCCACTCGGCTCCTGTAGTCTACTGACCCTGTGTCACTCTATCCTCAAATCTACTGGCCCTTCCCTGTTCAATGGACGTGTTAATCATCCAAATTGCTCTTGAGAAACTGCCCTGTGTGCAATTTACTATGTCTGACATGATTATTGAACATTTTTACGCAGAGATGTAATAAACTGAGTTTGAATATGTTCTTGGGGTGAAAGGAGATGGTCTTGGAGTTTTGAATGTAAGATGATCATACACCAAAAAGAGCTGAGGAAGAAAGAGGAATGTTGTGGCCAGATAAGGTTGTATGGAAATAGGTAGGAGAATCTGATGTTGGGTACCAACTTAGAATTGCTTTTGGTTTTGATGCTTAGTTGGAGTAGATCGACGTTTTCACAATGCGTTTACTTACTGAAGACAGCTTGTGAGAATGGAAAGTAATGAGGAAGAATCTAAAGAGAGTTTTGATGTAGAGTCTGCATAAGACTGAAAAAAGATCCTTTGGTGAGTGATGGTGTGGCCAATGGGGAGGATGTAGAGGATAAACAGAGTGGATCCAAGAACTAACCTACAAGCGAATACTGATTCTAAAATTTGATGACAAGAAAGGTCTGTAATCTGTTTTGCTAAGCTCTTTTTTTATCGAATAATATGTCTGTAAAACCGTAATTCTTTGCTTTTTTGTGCAGTTAGTTGTCAGATTGTATAATATGGCTTGCTACATGATTTGGTTTTCATATACATTCCTTCAAAAGAATTACAAAGTGCTTTTTTTTGTAGGTGGAAATGGATTTCTTTCTGTGGTGTGCCATAGTTATTTTCTCTTTCAGTAAACTGGTTTTTATTACTTTGGGGTATTCTTCAAATTTCTCTTTATTGCGGTGCCAGAATAATTGAAATAATTCCTGTGTTGGGGCGGCTGTGACTCTCTGGGTAGAGTAGTCGTTTTGTGATCGGAAGGTTGTAGGTTCAATTTCAGCTTCTTCCTGTCACATGTCGATGTGCCCCTGGGCATGGCACTTAACCCCAAGTTGCCTACCGATCTGTGTGTCGGTGTGTAAATGTTTGTGTTTGCGAGAGCGAAGGGTGAATGTGACTCTAGTTTATAGCACTTTGAATGATCAAAATTATTGGAAAAGCGCTATATAAGTTCAGTCCATTTACCATTTTAGTTCAGAAAATGGATTCAATTCTTTTTAGGAATGTCATTTTCTAGTAGAACTCTTCAAAACAGAAAAGGTCAAGGGTTCAGGAGGTTAAAAATGGAAGTTTTATGAGTATAATGTGAATCTATGCTTTTGGCAATATTGCCTACATCAGCAAAAGCTGACTATGGTTCTTTCTGTGCAGAACAAATTCTCCTTAAGTCCAAACTACAGCTCAGTTTAGCTTTTCGGTTGCTAACAAACTCATTATTATGGTACTGTACGTCCTTCTTCTCTGACTCTTCCTCAGATCAGCTCTCTGTGGGGGTTCTTGCACACTCACCACACGAATTTAACCTAGCCCCTTGGGGCTAAAAGAAAAAAATCCTCTAGTCATGTCCCCCTTAGTGCTCTTCTTCTGCAGTATGCAAAGACTTCCCTCGCCACTGAAACACTTCTGTTGTTTGTTCTTAACTGGTTCCAGCAGTGCCCGAAATACAGTTGGTAATAATTTTAAACTACCTCTGGGCCTCTTTCCCCCTCTCTCACGCTGTACTTTTCTTCTCATGGTAAACTTTTTGTCATTACAGCAAGCTTGGAGGAAAAAAAAAAGTATGAGGCTGATGATGGATTGTATTCAGCCCTCAGGTTGGGTCTTAGGTTCAGGAAGGTGAAAAGAGTTGCAAGGATTAAGTAGGCTTAGTTGACCCCACATTCTCAGTAGTCTTGTTTGGCTCTTAGATTTGGATGTGACTGCTTCACACAGAATCAACTTCCTGCCCCTGACAGTTTTATGGGAAGTTAGTAACATATCGACAGTAGCTGCATTTTCTTTACAATTGTGCATAAAACTTTGTCAGTATTCAACTAATTTTGAAAAAACACAATTTTGCAATTGCGGTGTTTCTATTAAATAAGAAACGCAACTAAAATCACATGTGAATAAGCTTTTTGTTCACACGAAAAGTCATTAAGAAGCATCTGGTGCTGTGATCCTTCAACTACTTCCTGTCGTCGTCTTCTTAGTGGTTTTCACCTGTAGTAACATCTGGTTATTGATCATGTGACTCATGCGATGCATAAAAAGTGTTTCCATTGCAATTTTGTGAAATAACCCAATTTTGATATGGCCAAAAAAAGTCATTTTTATTAAGCAGATTTATTTTTGATATGTCAAATTGTTATATGGTCAATGGAAACGCAGCTACGTCAAGTTCAAATGGTCTTAAGACCATTGACACACCAGCCCTCCCATCTACATACAGTCTGAAAGGCTGTGCCTTGTCTTTCACCTGATTGGCTACATGTCAAACTTCTCTCTCCTGTAGACCAGATTCAATAGCCCACTCATCTTGTCTCCCTCTCTCTCTTTCTGTGTGTGTATGTACCGAACAGGGCGGACTCCTCTGCAGCATCCAATCAGCTGCGGACTCCCCCGCGCTCTGTAGATGCTACAAAAGCAGTTTCAGCAGGAACTACAGAAGCTGAAGACCTATTTGATGATTTCTGACTTCCAAACAGCCTCTGTTCCATTACTGCTGCAGGTATTCATCTCAAAGGCATTTTTTTCTAGAAGTATAGTGAATAAATGATGATGATGACACTAAACCCTTTAATAATGAGCTATCTGTAGATACAGAAGAGCATATACAGATATATTTGTGTCTATGCTGAGAATCAAGGCCTTCATAAAAGATACATATTTTTGGCAAATTTCACAATAAGTTGGAATTTGAGTGTTATTACAATAAAAGACAACAGTGTACATAAAATGTAAGATTTCTTATGTTTTTCTTGCTTTATGTAAGTCTAGCCTAACGGAATCTTGTCACAGTTGTATTGATGAGTAGTTTGTATTTCAAAATGTATAAATATTAAATCATTTTGTGTTTTTTGGCCTTTTCCCACTTTTTGAATTTTTTATGTTATTAAATACAAGAAACAACTAAAATGGGTTTCATAGTCTCATTACTAATTTTTGCTACAAAAATGTTAGTAAAACTTACAATAGTTTGATAACTATTATTTTTGAATCACTATTTTACCATAATTTCCAAATAATTTCGTTGAGTTTCATTGATTCAATATTACTTTATTGATCCTTGCAGAAAAATTATTTTGTCTAAGTGAAAAATAAAAATAAATAAGTAAGCAAGTACTAAATAAAACCACATACTAGAAAGTAACAGATGTGCAATAAAATCATCCAGGTCATTTGTTACTGGCAGTTATGTGCTTACATTTCAGAAACACAGCAGTTCAAACTGCTTTACATTGTGAAAACATAAACATCATAAATATGTCATATAGTGAACAGCTATAAAAACCTGTAATAGACATTACATTTTGTCAAGTGCCATGATTAAAATCATCAATTCACATCAAACATGTTGGCCAATGTTCCTGTTTTTGGTCTTGATTTAAAGGAGCTCAGTGTTTCAGCTGTTTTGCAGTTTTCTGGAAGTTTGTTCCAGATTTGATACGTGCCATAATGACAGTGTCATCTGAGTGCTTCTGGACATGTCAAGACCCAGAGTGAAACTGAAAGTCAGATATGTGTAACGTGAAGAGAAATGGAGCTTGCGCCGTACCGTGTCACCCCCCCCCCCTGTGGTGCTACAAACTGTCTTAGGTATTTTCACCACCTTATTGAATCTAGGGCACAAGGAGGTCTGAAGGTCATGTAGGTCTGAAGGTTTGCCACCTGCTACTATCAAGATATATTTTTCTCAGTTAAATTGGGGAAGTTCTCTGAAAGGAATCTTGGTTTGTTTTTGTTTTACCAGACTCTTTAGCACAGCCAAATGGCAGAGAAGATAAGTTAAATAAGTTCATTATAGGTAGAACTCAAGTTTCCAGAGTTGACTGGTCTCAATAAAATGTTTTACTGCAAATGTTTGAAGAAGAGTTTCCAGCAGAAATATTATTGAGGTGAGTTGTACAACTAGAAGGACTCAGTCTACACTGGAGAGGTACAAACATGGACAAAGAAGACCAAAAAAAGGTCCAACACAGAGAAAAGCAAGCAAAATACCTCAGGTATACACTTGTCTGTTAAACTCTAAGAAGTATATAACCCTGGTAAGTTCTGGGTCTGTTTATGTAAAGCTGCAACTTCTTTGCTCCAAACTTTCCCAACATAACCCAATTTTTACCTGCTTGAATAATTATTTAGATGGCTGAGTCATAACTAAGATGATCATACTGGAACATACTGGTGCAGTGCCCTCATTAGTGAGACCATGATTCACTGGTCTGTAACTTTCTATCTTACCATTGCTCATGAAGAAGACTCAAATATTCCAACTGTTCCATAACCAATGACTTTGGGTCAATGGTCCTGTCCTGACAGTTTTGGGAAACAGAATGTAGGTCTACCATGTCAAGGTAGATTCACTCTACAAGAGAGTGTGTGTATTTAATAAAGGCACCAAAGTACTCACACTTACTCTTTTATACACTTGTCTATGGCACCAAAATGTGAGACTTGGTCTACGTGTCCATTCTTAGTTGAAGGTTCTGTTTCTCCTTTGAAGAGTCTGCAGCAAGACACTTCCTGTGTGGATAGAAACGTATACCAGCTGTGGGCTTGTAGAGACATCAGACATAGAAGACCTCTTGTAATGGTTGAGAATGGAACAGCAACTCAACAGCTTGGATGCCAAAACTGAAATCTAAGAAACCAAACTGTCTCAACCGCGTTATTTTTGACTATTATTTGTAACACTTACACATTTTTGGCACTTGAATGATAGCACTTCCTGTATCAGGTTTCCAATTAATCCCTGATAATATGAAAGATATTTCTTATTTAACATTTTTGAGAATTTGTCATCAGTAGCATCCTTGCGAAAGTTGTAAGATTTCATATGTACGTTTTGTTCAGATTATCTGTAAAGATGTAAGAAGCTTTTAAACATGAAGCATTTCTCTGTGACTTATAGTTGTCAAGATTGACAGTAAATTTAGTCAATTAAAATTGTTTAAGACCAATGTCTCATTGCCACTGAGCAACATGACATGGGTCAATGCTATGTTATTTTGTCTATTGTAAAAGTGGCCAATATAACCACCAGTAGCACACCATTACTGGACTCCCTTCTCTTGCAAAACCATAGAACAATGGCACCGTACAACTAAAGTGTAAGACTAAGATGGAGCTAGTGCCATTTTAGACATAGTCAATAGACCATGTCACATAACACAGTCCATTGATTGCTGCCGTTTGTGACGAGCTTGAGGCATACTTGTGACATTTGTAGTCACATTAGTATGTTGCCATGTTGAGCATTTGGTTTAAACCTCGCCCAGCCAGTGAGAATCCAACTGGCAGTGGAAACTGTTCGGTTTATCTCCTACCAATTGGGTACTGCTGAATGCAAGCGAATCATTAGTCACCTAAAATGCAATTAAAATGACAACAGCTGACTAAAACTAAATTAGACTACGCTTTCCAAATCAACACTTTCAACAGACATTTCCTAATACCACTTACCCGGGCTCTACAGGAAGGTGTGAACAACTTTCCTAGAGTCAAAGATTCTTCAGATGTTCCCTTCTGTTCTCTTACTACTCCTTCAGTTTTGTCTGTCCTCCATGGCTTCAGGTCCAGCACATATGTGTGGGCCATTTGGGAGCTCTACATGCTCTTTATCCAAGCATCTGATTTTAACATATAGCTGTTAAAATAACAAGGAAGTACACCAACTAACATACTGTTTGTTATAGATATCCTATTTCTACCATGGAAACAGATTGTCTCAGAATTGTGCTTAGGCTGTGTTGCCTTGTGATGGACTGGTGACCCGTCCAGGAAGAACCCGGCCTCTCGCTCAGTGACCGGCGACCTTGTAAGGGTAAATGGGATGGACGGATGGATGTTAGCAACTCTGTTTATTACAAAGGTCTTAAAACTTTATTATGTTTATATATCCTACAAATAAGGTCCTTATAAAAAAGATAAATGCAATGCCAATGGAATGTCATATGTTGTGAATCTATTAATCTATAAGTTTTTTGGACGAACAGGCTTCTTGCTTGTTCTTGACATGCAGACCTCGCCTCTTAATGTGTCACTCTCTTTGTATTTTACTTTATTTCAGCACTCTACTGTGAGTCACTCTTACTCTCTCCATTTGGACCGGTCTCTGGCTTTCCCCTCTCTCAACCCCCCCTCCGCTCCCCAACTTTACTTCCCACTCCTCTCTCACCTCCCTCTTCTTCCTTTCGTTCTGCGAGTTGGCCTTGCGGGCTCCTCCTCTACCTCATAAGTGGTTGCAAAGTGAGTCTGAACTTACTCGTGGTGGGCGAGGACATCTGTTTGAGAGGAGCTCCGCACAGACATTTATCTGGGGCTTGCAGGGAAGTTTGATTTGAGAAGTCTTGAATGATAAATCCCTCCGAATTTTAGGATTGCAAGGTAAGGGAGGAAGAGTCTCTGAAATGAATTTTTATCTTGGACACTGTCTTGTTTGCAATGTATCTCAACCCTGTGTCATTTTTTTAGGAATTATATCAAAAAAATAATGTTTAATGAATGTGCTTATTTGCTGATTTCTACTGGCTGTGAATTTTCCCATGCTGACGACATGAAGCAGGGAGATAAGAAGCTCATTAGGGAAACTGACACTGGGGACCAATTATGTCATTTACATTGACTGGCAGTGTTATCAGCTGATCTCTTTGTAAAACACAATGACCAGGCTGTGTCACAGCTGCTGATGGAGCTGCAGTTATCAACTAGAACAACTTCAACTGCTCTGTTATTTTCAGTTTGTACAAAGACCAATATTATTTTTTTTTTTCTATAGATAGATTTTTGTTGAAAGTGTCAGAAATGTTTGGTTAGTTTTTAATTTGTTTTAATTAAGGCAACTCGGGTTCATAAGTTTGCAAATAGTTAATTGGAATTATTTTCAAAAGATCAAAGCTGTGAGCATATTCACCAACATTTAGAGCAAATTATTTAGCATAATAACAAATCCTTTTTTGGTGGCAGAACATTAGTCTTTTAGAGTATCGGAGGAACATATCTTTTTACTTTCAGGATGCTTGTGGTATTCAAAAAAGTGCGATTAAAGCAATGGAGGAAAATATTTATACTTTAAGCAAATAAAGTTTTTGTAAATATGTTCCTGTTTCTAGTCATGCTGAAGTTTATTTGTATCGCACATTTTAGCAACAATGCAGTTCAAAGAGCTGCACAGCACAAAATCATAACACAGTAACCAATTATGAAGCAAGCAGTAAACATTACAGTTTGTGAAATGCCATCATCAAAATCATCAAGCATCAAGTACACTGATTAATGTTCCAGTTGCTATGAATCAAAGAGCCGTAAGCAGGTGGGGTTTTAGTCTTTCAGCATCTTTACAGTTTTCTGAAAGTTTATTCTAGATGTATGGTGCATAGAAGCTGAATCCATGCTTCTCCATGTTTGGTTCTGGTTCTGGATGCAGACCAGAACCAGAACCAGAAGACCTGAGAGGTCTGGAAGGTTGACACAACAAAAGCAGATCTTTAAGCCGTTCAGTGATTCATAAACTAACATTATCTTAAAGTCTATTCTCTGAGCTGCAGGATTCTAGTGTCATGGCTTGGCGGGTCCTAATGGGGGCGCTAAATTCATAAAGGCCTTTATCAAAGTCAACTGGTTTTAAAAAAGAAGAGCCTTGCTATTCTGACCACTAAAAAACAAAAAAGTTACAAAATATTTTTCACTTTAAAAATGGTATATGGTATTTATTGATGATTCAATAATTTCTGTTTTGTGACATCAGTATGGTTGGAATATTGAATCATTGTTACTGCAGTTGCCAGGGTTGCAGAGAAAGTTGTTCCTCTATTAGCATTAACTGGTGGTTCTGATTCATCTACATGTGCAACCCGATTGCCACATAGCTGTTAGCAGATGCAATTTTTAAATAAAAATGTTTCACGTGTTTTATCACTTTCAGGCTAACTTTGTAAATAAGACATTGTTCATAATGTTTTGCCTGGTGAAATAAAGGTCTAGCTAACTAACAAAGGACAATTTAGGAAACAATCTGCTTTTATTTTGTTTATTAAAAAGTGGTGTGTCAAAAAGTAGTAATAGTACTTATTAATCAATGGAAAACTTTGTTGGCAGTGCAACTATCACACCTGTCTTGTAGTGACATTAAGGAGGCAAGGCTTCTTTCCCATCACCCTAATCTTTAGTTCCATCCGTAGACTTACTGTCAGATTGCAAAATAAAATATTGTACTTTAAGCAAGAGGAATGAATGTTATCTGATTAACACAAATGTTCAAAAGACACAAAAAGGGCAACTGTGGCTCTGTGGGAAGAGTAGTTGTCTTGTGATCAGAAGGTTGTAGGTTCAATTCCAGTTTCCTCCTGCCCCGTGTCGATGTGCCCTTGGGCAAGGCACTTAACCCCAAATTGTCTACTGATCGTATTGGTGTATGTGTGAGAGTGAATGGGTGAATGACTCTAGTGTAAAGCGCTTAGAGTGGTCAAAATGATCGGATAAAACGCTATACAAGTTCTTTCCATTTACAAAATAATTTTCCTTACTAACTTTTTCTCTGTTTTATTGTTTATGGTGAATCTTTGGAATAATCCCAACTATGAAATGACAGAATGCAAAACATTTAGATTGATTTATATGTTTCAAAGAAATGCCCCTGATACATACATGGAATATTTGAAAAGATACAGCCAATAATCTATAGAGGACATCACTAGATTAGAGTAAGGAAACAAACAACTTTACGTCACACTGACCTTCAGACCTTTCTTACAGATCGGATGGAGATGACGGGACACATCATCACACACCTGCTCTGTCTGGTGTGTCTCTGTTCGGCTCATCCTCAGCCAGGTGAGTTGGTCCAGAAACAAACTGTGTGATTCAAGCACGACGGTAATTCCTGTCCTGCGTGAGGAATCTTCCCGTTGGTGTCCAACCCGTGTTGTTTCACGTCTTCAATGACACTTTTTAAAGTGTCGTTTCCATTTGCCAGCACGTCAACGAAAAGTCCAACTGAATATATCTTCATTTTATTTTCAACCAAAACTATAATTGTGACACGGTTAGTGAAGTAGGTGAAAATAGTTATTTGGACCATATGGTTCTCAAAAAGAGACACAAGTAAGGCAAGGTATGGTAAAGTAATTTTATATATGTTGCACAATCTCAGCAACAAGGCAGTTTAAAGTGCTTTACATGAATTAGAAGGAAATACAAACAAAACAACAAAACCAAAAGAAAGACAAAGAGATTAGAGAGGTATAAAACTAAATGTTGGTTCCAGTTGTTCTGGGTTGAGTTCTGGATTTTTGCAGTATAAGACTAAATGTTAGTTCTCCATTTTTCATTCCGTTTTGGGGTTGCTAAGTGAAGTAACAGGAATTTCTCTAGGTCTTGCTCTGATATTAAAAGTATAAAACTAAATGTTGGCTCCAGTTGTTCTGGGTTACTAAGTAGATGGTACTGTCTAAGTTTGTTGTAGAATTGTAAAGTTTTAAGCTAAATGTTGATTCTCCGTGTTTGATGGAGAACCAACATTTTGGTTCATGTTTGAAGGAACCGTGGCTGAACAGCTCAGTTCAAATGAGCCCTTGAACTTTCCCACATTCTCCTAATTTGTAACCGCAAATATTTACTTATTTTATTGAGTTTTCATATAATTCACTAATTCGCACTCCACATAGACTATTATCACAGGAAATTAAAATGATGCATGGTTTTCATATTTGTATTGAGCCAATGCTTTGTAGCGCCACCTTCCACTGCAAATACAATTGTGAATTTTTTTTTTTTAGTGGTTTCCATCTGTCTTCTTATTAACACTAACATTACTTAATGGGAAAAAAAAAGCCCACAGCCTAATGCGGCCACCATCATGTTTTGGAGGGTGAATGCTGCGTTTAGGGAGCGGCCCAGTGTTAGTTTTCCTCCACACACAGCATGCATGCTGACCAGACACGTGGACCGGAGCGCCTCCTCCCACATGTCTGCTGTGTCCTCTAAATGACTTGTGGAAAATGTCTTCAGGATAACTTGAATAAAATGTAACATCTGACAGTTGATCTTTACATAGCGATGAAATCAGTAATCTGGAGGGAAGCGAAACTCTCCCATCCCCATCATAGATCTACTATCTACCAGCAAAATGTGTTTGGACTGCAGTACCCTCACTCTAAACTTGTTTTCCTGCTCCCCCCCTAAACCACAGTGAGGATACCTGGCAGCATGCATGTAACTGGCTCTCTGGGCAGCAAGGTGGTGTTGCCGTGCAACCTCCCCACGATGCCAGCTTCTCCCAGCGGTCCCTCTGCCACCTCCACACAGGGATCCCTTCCTGACGAGAAGGTCAGAGTCCAGTGGGTGAAGCTGGAAAAGGATAAGCCTGTACTGGTGACCCAGTATGGGCAGATTAGGGTGTGGAGTGAGTTCATAGGCAGGGTGTCGGTGCCCAGCGACCCATCGTCACTGGGGCACGCCTCACTGACCATCACGAAGCTCCGGGTGAGAGACGCAGGACCATATCTCTGCAAGGTGACACAAGGACTGGAGGAAAGGCAGAATGTCGTCAACCTCAGCGTCTCTGGTGAGTAAAACCTTCTATATATTCTTTACAGGCAAATAAACAGACCCCTTTAAGAGTCTACAAACTTTCTGACCACCTCCAGATGTTTACTGCTGGTAGAGTTCAAAGCTAAAGGTGTTAACAAATGCATGAAGTAAAACTTGTCCACATGCTGCCTCCCTCAAAGCCCCTTCCTCAAACAGGTTCAGTCTGTCTGCGTTCTTACCTGTCAGCTGGATGTAGGAAGGCACTTGATCTTATAATGTTTATTGCTTGCTCGTCCTGTAAAGCTGGAGACAAATTGTATGAACATCGTGTGCAGAAATTCAATCATTTTTGCAGAAAATCAAGAGTTTACATAATCTGCAGAACCTTCTATGCCTTTAGACCTTCAGTACTCTGGAAAACAATCACAACAGACTAACTTAACCAGATAATGAGCTCCAGAATCAAACCAGTGGTGATCTGATGACTACTGCCCCCTTCTGTCCTGGAGTTCAGTCTCCAGTGGTTCCTCCTCGCTGTTGTAAGTCTCCTGCTTTGCCTCACTTTGAACGTCTTGAATAAACTAGTTAATGCTAAGCTTGAGTTGTCAGACAAATACAATAAGTATCCAAAATTATTGGATTCAGGAGTTCCAATTATTTCCGTGGCTGCAGGTACAGATAAAATCCCCTGTAAGGTTTGAATTTGTTTTCTGTTTGTTACTTAGCCTCGTTAAAGCCACTGAATGACCCCTGTTATAAACTCTGGCGGCTGGTGAGCCGACGTTCCCTGCAGGCACTTTGAAACTCTCAGCTCTCTGGCATCCATCAGTCCCCATGGAAACGGCTCATCCAACGACCAAATCCAGCCTCTCTCTCTCTCAGACATTTCCACAGATTCCACATTAACGCTGAACAGAAGTCTTTGTTGGGGGTCACCCACACAAAGGCCCTCCCTATGACAGACACACAACTCTCCATTTAACGACTCAGACATCCTTTCACGTCCTCCTGTGGCTCTGCCAGGATTTCCCCTCAATGAGAAATGTTCCACCAGACCTAATGACACAGGGATACAGTGATACGTTTAGTCCCAGGATGACAGCTGAAATGCTGTCTCTCTGTACTCCCATGTATCTGATTCAGCATCTGTCAGCAGCAAATTTCTGTTCTTATAAATAACTGTGGAGGAGGGAGACACTTTTCCACTTTTCTTTATTATTTTCCTCCTTTCATGGAGCAGCCTTTATGTTGGGGCAGTATTATGTAAAATAAACTTTTTTAAGCTTTACGTTATAATGTTATTCCCTCAACAAAAACATACCTGGAGCCTTGATTCTATCGTGCGTGTTTGAGAAATCATTTAATCTCCAAGGCAACCATTCAGCTGTGCAAAATGCTTGGGTGGACTTAGCCTCATCTTCGTGAACAAAGCTCCTCCCCAGAGCTGCAGTTTCTGAGCTTCTGCCGGTCAAAGCAGGCATCCCTGCAGCTCCCTCATTCAGCTCCTTCAGACTAGCCAGCAGCAATTAGCAAACACCTGGAGAAACTGAGCATCAGCTGATCTCATTATAGGAGCGACTTCTCAGTGCAACGCTGGTAAAAACATTGTAAAATGTTAATAGAGGAGACATGCTGTGATGACTTCCTCAAGGTGGAGTTTTAAAAAGAGTAGGCGGCCCGATTTGAAGGCATTATATTATTAAGTCACATTTGATATATATAGCATTTTTATAACAACTGAAGGTAATAGAGCTACTTGATTGTGCTATAAAATGGCATATGCCTAGAAAAGACATAGTACTGTCCCTTTAAGTTTTAATCTTATTCAAGATTATAAAAACCTTTTTAGAATAGTTACATCAATTCCAGTTCAAACCACTGAAATCCCATTAACTCAGTTCATTTTTCTCCCCTAACCCTTGGTGACGTCTGTCCAGGCGTGGTGTTTCACTACCGAGCCAACTCCAGCCGCTACTCTCTGGACTTCAAAAACGCGATGGAGGCTTGTCTGTCTGTGAACGCCTCCGTGGCCACAGCTGACCAGCTGACTGCTGCTTTCCAGGACGGCTTCGATCAGTGCGACGCAGGATGGCTCGCTGACTATACTGTCCGGTTCGTTCACGTCTAATCTCTCCCATTCACACATCCATACAAAAACTACTTGAAAGGTGTCATTGCAATGCAGAGGTGGATAGAGTACCTGAACGTTGTACTCAAGTAAGAGTAGCACTATTACTTCAACATGTTTTCATTCACGTAAAAATGAGAAATATCTATCAAAGAAATTACTCAAATTAAAGTAAAAAGGTATTTAGTAGAAAATCTACTCAAGTACTGAGTTACTGATCAGAATCTCTGATTTAATATTTTAAAATGACATCATTAGACAGACAGAAGGCATATAGTTACATCAAAGTTTGGTATTTAAAGGCTAAAATGGAATAAATAAATACATTTGGACAGAAGAAAGAGTTTTACAAATTTAGTTTTTACTATATGAAACTTCTTAAACTAATACCGTGGGTATTATATGTATGTTAGAACAGGGTAAAGTCATTTGTGTTTACTGAATATTTTTCACCTTCAAATTTGCCAGCAGGTAGAGTTGTGTGATACTGCAAGTTTGATGTTGATCCATTACCAATAGTATCGGCATTGCCTATACCGATACTGACACCAGTACTGACACTGATACAGATGCTGCTACTTTATTTAATATGTAAGTTTGTTATTTGAACAAACTTCTGACCTTTTGGTATTTTGGGTTTTTTTCTTTGAATAATTTTGTTAAAACCCAGGAGAGTCAAAGTTCACAGGTGTTTATAAAACACTTTAAAAGCAAGACAATAAGCAGAAAAAATAGGAAAACCAAACAAATTTTTAAATCAATAAAGTGTGAAACAAAATTCTCATTAGAAATCAAATCAAAACATTTATAGGCAGCGCTTTGGAACTAAAATACAAAAATAAAAACAATTTCAAGAGGGAATCTGAAACTAAAGAATCAATCTTATGATGTTAGTATCAATCTGATACTGATACCGACTCGTCTCAATAGTACCAATATTTTTGTATGGATCTGTTCCTCTCTATCAGCAGGTTCAGCAGATAAAAACTAAGAGCAGAACAACAAAGCTTGTGTTCAAACAAGAACTTTCACCTTTACATAAATTGTAGTGGTGTGTGTGTATCTGCCGCATTTTTGATTTTCATTCAGTAAAGTTACTCACAGTGTGTACAGTACCCAGAAATTATACTCAAGAGTAATGCTACTTCACAGCAATATTACTTAGTAAAAAAATTATGGAGTAGTAAAATTGCTTCTAAAAGTAAATTTTTTTTTCTAAAAGGCAATTCAAGTAAATGTGAGTAAAAGTAATTTTTTGCTACCCGCCTCTTGTGCTTCCATCCATCCATCCATTTTCTGTTCACCCTTG
Organism: Girardinus metallicus; assembly: GCA_903067095.1. Lineage (NCBI taxonomy): Eukaryota > Metazoa > Chordata > Actinopteri > Cyprinodontiformes > Poeciliidae > Girardinus > Girardinus metallicus. Next base: position 46,665 of record CAEGAE010060266.1, read on the forward strand.
TCCCTTAATGGGGTCGGGAGGGTTGCTGGTGCCCATCTCCAGCTACGTTCCGGGTGAGAGGCGGGGCACACCCTGGACAGGTCACCAGTCTGTCGCAGGGCAACACAGAGACAAACAACCATGCACTCATACACTCACACCTAGGGACAATTTGGAGAGGCCAATTAACCTGACAGTCATGTTTTTGGACTGTGGGAGGAAGCC